>CAUYSK010064849.1:0-25713 GCA_963575035.1 Avahi laniger | reverse complement strand
CACCAGGTGGGAGCTCGGTGGGTAGAAGCCAAAGAATAAGTTGACTTTTTTGCTCCCTTTTTTCTCCTTCCAGAAGGGAAAGCCCTGTACCAGGTGGGGTATGAGAATGAGGTAGGCAACAGCTCAGACTTATACGACATTGTGGTCATCGCCACCCCTCTGCACCTGGACAACAGCAGCAGCAACTTCACCTTTGAAGGATTCAACCCACCCATTGATGACGTCCAGGGCTCGTTCCAGCCCAGCGTGGTCTCTTTGGTCCATGGCTACCTCAACTCTTCCTACTTTGGATTCCCAGACCCTAAGCTTTTCCCCTTTGCCAGCATCCTTACGACAGATTTCCCCAGCTTCTTCTGCACTCTGGACAACATCTGTCCCGTCAACATCTCGGCCAACTTCCGGCGGAAGCAGCCCCAGGAGGCAGCTGTTTGGCGAGTCCAGTCCCCCAAGCCCCTCTTTCGGACCCAGCTGAAGACCCTCTTCCGTTCCTATTACTCAGTGCAGACAGCTGAGTGGCAGGCCCATCCCCTGTACGGCTCCCGCCCCACTCTCCCAAGGTTCGCGCTCCACGACCAACTCTTCTACCTCAATGCTCTGGAGTGGGCAGCCAGCTCTGTGGAGGTGATGGCCGTCGCTGCCAAGAATGTGGCCTTGCTGGCTTATAACCGCTGGTACCAGGACCTGGACAAGATCGACCAAAAGGATTTGATGCACAAGGTCAAGACTGAACTGTGAGGGCTCTGGGGAGAGCCCAAGAACTCCTGCCCCCCACTGAAGATGGCTCACACCCCACAGCCCAGGATTGAATGAGCCCAGCTCGCCCACCAAGCCTCTCTCTCTGACCCCTCAGTACCGAGCATCTTCTCCCTCCAGTGTCGGTCCAGGTGGCTGCTGTCTGCCTATCTCGAGGATCCTCATGGTGGTTGCTTCTTTTTTTTTAAGGGGGACAGTAAGAAAAGGGAAGGGAATTCAAGCCAGTATATTTGATTTATTTATTTTTCTTAAGAAGAAATAAAAGTCCATCTTCTCAAGCTGCTTCTGACTTGGTTTTCTAACTAGGAACTAGGACGGCTGTGGGAGGGATTACAAGGCAGAAGACTTTGAGTCTAATTTTTTTACTGTATTTTACCACCTACTCCCAAAATGGACAACCAATTGAGGCAGCCTACAAGAAAATATTTACAACCAGATGGTTGTAAATGAAGTAAAAGGGAAAATCAGAAAACCTAAGAACGATTATAGCTCCTGTTTGCTGTGGGCTTGCTAGATGTGAGGCAGCTAATTCAGAACTTACTAGACACCATCTCCAAGCCACTCAACAATACTGCGCACTGGAGGAGGTGACTGTAGTAGGACCCAAGGAAGAGATGTGTGCCTTGACAGAGCCATTCAGTACAGCTGTGAGCTTCCTGGCAACCAGAGGGAAAAGAGAAACATATCAGGCTATAGGAGGAGGGAGCCTGGAGGAATTGACCATTCTCTTCCTTATTAAAGGATTGAGGAGTAATACAATGGATTTGTCTTGCAAAGAAGGCACGTCCACAGGCATAGAGAGCAGTCCTATCTCACCCCCAAACATTCACCCCAGCAGAAGGAAAGGAAAGAAGGCATTGGGATGGAGTTCTCCAAAGAGTAACCTGGTGCTTTCTCCTGTGACACTAGCTTGAAAGGAGAGGAAGATTATGCTTTGCTTTGCTTTTCCTACGAACCTTTAAAGGTCAGTAGTTTTAGAAAAGAAAGTAAAAGTCCTTTTCATTCCTTTGGACCTGTTTCTTTCTGCAAAAGAGGAGAACAGAGAAACGGAGTCCAAGGCACCCAGCACGTGTGATACATGGACCAACCACATGTGGACCTGGGGAAGGGAAGGGTGCTTGAGAAAGACGCAGATGCCCAAGTCCCACCCAGACTTGCTAGACAGTCTTTAGAGGAGGGACGTGGATACCGGGAGGAAACAACACTGCCAAATGATGCTAATATTATAGCCTTCCTAACAGGAACCCAGAGGTCATCCAGCTTGCTTCCTTGTCTTTGTAGAGAGGGAGATAAAAGCCCAAAGTGAGGAAATCAATAGCTTGTTCAAGGTCTCCTGATGAGTTCGTAGAACAGCTCAAATCTGGAGCTTCTTAAAATTGACTTCAGCATGGACAAAATACCCTTCCAGTTGGTAGAGGCCCAAACTGGCTCTGAGGTGGTTTTTACTATACCAGGGTGATAGTAATGGCAGTGAAAGAGATGGAGTCTTGAAAGTACACGTAGCATACGCTTGTTGGTTACTATAGAAATTATGAAACTGACACATCAGTAAAAAGGTTTTTGGTTCAAGTAGAAAACCAAACTCACATGGACTTAAGCAATAAAAGGTTTTTCTTATTTATTATAACTTAAAAATCTAGGTGTAGAGCACTTTGCAATCTCCAGTTCCATTACTTCTCTCATGGTCAAAGATAGCTGCCAACAGCTCCCATGGTGAGAAGGTCTTCTCCCATAACCACTGAACCAAATTCTGGGCTCTGGGCCCATTGGACCACCCATGAACCAATTCCTGTGGCTGAGGGAATGCCACATGCTGCTTGGCTTGGGACTCAGATACCAGACCAATAACCATGCCACAGGGGATGAGATTAGGCTGGCTGGCTTAGAACAGTCAGGTCCTGTCTCTGGAGCAGAGATGGTCTCATCCAAACTTCAAGGTCAGAGAAGGGAAAGGGTATTGGAAAGAGAACCGCAATGTCAGCCCCATTCAGATGGGGCTCTCATGTCCAGTGAAATCGAAGTGTGTAATGGCATCTTTTGATGCTCTGTGTTTGACATGAAAATGGCAGTGGGCTATCATGCTGTAATTGATAGTTGATACTGGACCAGAGGACCAAGCACAGTACAAAACTTATCCTGATAACCACCCTAAGGAGGATCTAAGCACAGAAGATGCAAACCAGGGCAGTTACACTTGATCCTCAGTCCTTGGCTAGGGCTTTGTCTCCACGTCCAAGCATGACTGCAGCGGAGCTGGCTACATCCTTCAGAAACTTCCTTTACCTGGGTAGGCAGGCCCAAACAGCTCAGAACCAAAGCCAGCCAAAATGCCCTCGTTGCCTGCTTCCCCAAGCCCAAACCTGAGAATTGGATCTCACCATCTCCCTTCCTTGCAGGCAGGGAGGAAAAGACAGAGATTCCAGAAGGGAGTGTAAGAACCAGCAGAAGCCTTTGCCCCAGGGCCCACCCCAGGCTTCTCAGGCCTGGGAAGCTCCCAAGTGGCCACAGCCCCCTGGGAGAAGAGAGAGCATTTGCAAAGACAGAGGGAGCCCTATAATCTGCTAAATAAAACAGGAAAGGGCCACACTTGTCCTCAGTTGTCCTGGAAGCGGTGTAGTGGATGTTAAACCCTATTGACAGGAACTCCACCTCCTACAGCAGGTGACCCAGGCAAAATTTCAGTATTGGGGGGGTGGGAGGGGGAGCTGTGGAGGGTAGAATGGGGGCAGGGGTGTAAGGAATGCCTTGCTCCTGACCACCTAGGAAGGAGCACTAGAGGGAGCCAGGGGACAGATCTTGGGCTCCCTCTTAACCCCCCATACCCCACCCCACCTCCCACCCCCAGGGTCCTGAGCTCCTTGCTGCTGCCTCCAAACCAGGGGCCTAGGAGGGGCCAGCTGTGATTCACGCTGTGTCAGTGGCCAGGCTCAGGAGGCCAAGCTTCTGAGTTGAAGAATAGTTAAACTGAGCAAGACCCTGGAAATCCCTAAATCTTATGTGCTCATTTCACAGATGAGGGACGTAAAGCCCAGAAAAAGGAAAAGACATCATCTGTATAAAACTAACTGGCCTTTGCTAGGTGTCTCTGTGTTTCTGATCCTCCAGCAGAAGTAGGACAGCCCCTCCTCACCATGGTGAGGGGATCCCCCACCCGACCCCTACGCCCCAGGGCACCTGGGGTCTCCCGAGACTAGGAACAACCTTCCTGCAGCTCAACTCTTCTCACACCCTCACCCCACAGAAAAGCCTTGGAGGCCATGGGCCTTTCGTGGGGGTTGACGTCCTAAGGCCTGGAGAGCAGGCTGCGGGGGCCTCAGAGAGGAGCCACCCGAGGATGGAGGAGTGGCTGCTGCGGGCATCTGCATGGGCTGGCACAGGAAGTCTATTTTCCATTTGTCTGGAACCGGGCCGAAGCTTCCTGGGGTAATTTTAACCAGTATCCATTCTAGAATGATACCAAAAAAGGTAAGTTACTTAGCATCCCAGACAGACACATACCTAACCATTGGCCTTTCATGAATTAGACCGTTAAAACATTCAGTGCTAAAGCTGCTTTAAACACTAAAGTTAGAGCAGCCAGTAAAGGATTCCTATGAGGGGCTGTTGGCCCTTTCATTGAAATCAACTCTAAAGTGCCAGCTATTCTTACCCTCAGAAAATAGCTTGAGCCCCTCAGCTGTCTTGGGGAGGGAAGGTATTTTTAGACCCTAGAACAGCTGATTTGAGATTTGGTGCAGGGGTTAGAGGGCCTGGGGAGAGGGTTGAATTGCTAGGTTCATGGGGGATGTTGGGAGTTAGTATTTAGGGGCCAGGAGTCGGCGTGGGCTTTAGAACAAGTTAGTCCATACTGCCGTTTTTGATCAGCACGGCGTCTTGATATAAGCCAGTGGTTCTCAAAGTGTGGTCACCAGAACAACGGCATCAGCATCACCTGGGAACCACTATACCAGAAGTGCAAAAAAACGGTTGCATAAAAATGCAAAGTGTCAGCCCCCGCCTGAATCAGAACCTCTAGGGATGGGCCAGCAGTCTGTGTTTTAGCAAGCCTTCTGCATGATCCTGGTGCTCGCTGAAGTTCAGGGATCACTGATATCAACTAACTGTCTAACCAGATGCCCCTGTGGGCAGGGCTGGATGAAAGAATGATCTACACTGATCCTTCCCAACTCTTGAGTGTTCAAACCCAGTGATCCTCAGCCCAGAAAAAGTGCATACTCACATGAAAAATTAAGGGGTTTGCTGGCCTAGGTTAAAAATTCCTGCTCTTTGCCAACCTGGAGGCCCATTTTTGGGTCTAAGTCTGATCTGCAGAGAATCTCAGAACTGAAAGAGACCTTATAGATGATCGGCTCCAACCAGAGCAGACTCCACAATATTCGCAAGAGGCCCAGCTTCGGCCCAACACTTGCAGAGACGAGGAGCTCCCCACCTCAAAGACCGTGTTTCCAATGACCTTTGACTTAATTGGGTAGAGTTAGCTCTTGTCAACTCCTATATTGGTTTATGCCAACCAAGCTACAATAACATGGCTCAAATACACGCTGATAAGCCCAAATTAAAGGAAGAACGTGACTGTCCTAAATGGTAGAAATGAATGCAGTATGTTTTTAATAGCCTATCTCAGTGTTGGAGAACTCTGAGTGATGGAAAATCTCCTTTATATTGACCTGAAATCTACCTCCCAGGGACCTCCTACCTACCCCCACCCTGGTTTTGGCTTTGGAGCCACAAGGAGCAAACCCAAAGTCTTGCTTTCAAAAGACTTTACTTTTCACAGGCCTTGCTCGGCACGGGGGTGCAGGGAGTGTGGTCTCCAGCTTCTGGCTGGCTTTCAGGCCAGCGGTTCAGAAGATGCAGGTGCAGCCCACAGCGATGGTCTCCATGACGGCTCGCTGGCGGCAGGGCCCCAGGCGCGGTGGCGGCGGGCAGAGGCGGCGGCGCACGGGCACCTGGCTGAACACCGGCACGCTCACCATGCTGCGGTCCTCCTGCATGGTGAAGGGGTTCACGCAGCCCAGACACAGGCACCGCGCCTCCGGCAGGTCTGCGGGGATGCGGCCAGGGTCGTGGTTGATGCTGCGGGGAGCAGGAGAGAGCGCAGGGCGGACGGTTGTCGGGAAAGAGCCAATCGGCAGCCCGTCCCCGCGCCCTGCCTTTCCTAACGGGGTTTTGACGCCCCAGCAACACTGTGCGGTGCTGGAGGAAGGACAGCAATCAGCTCGGTGTTCCAGGTCAGGAAACTGAAGATCGGAGCAGGCAAGTCACGTGCCCCAGGGTTATCCAGGTTCAAGGTCGCCAGTCGGTCACCCTGTTTCCTTCTTTCATACAGCAGATGCCCATCCCGGCGATAAGTTGCGCTGTGGGGATCACAGAGAAGCCCAAAGCCCCCTCCGCTTCTACCCCCACTTGTTGACATTTTTGGTAAACTTAATCCATGGAAATAAAACGTGAGCACAGTGATACCTGATTTCCACCTGGAGGAGTCCGGAGGCCTGGATTCTATTCTGACCTCATCTCCGTGCATTCAGGCCCTTTTTACAGGCTCACTGTGAGCGGGTCTGTGCTAGACCTTAGGCGGTCACCGATGCACAAAGCAGACAGGTTCCGCCTGGTGCTGTCGCGGAGCTTAGCACACAGGGACTTGCTTTGCCACCGTTCGCCCTCTGTCCCTCAGCATCCTCTGCTAAACGTGGGTGAACCAGACCTGCGGACTCGCAGCATCCGCATCACCTCGCTACACTTGGGAGCTCGTTAGAAGGGCAGAACCCTCGGAATAAGAGCCTGCGTTCTCCCAGGATCCCACGGGCACAGCAAAGTAAGTGTGCAAAGCCCGGAGAGACTCTACTGATGCTTCCGGTGACCACGCTCCAGCGCTGCGCTGAGCCACGCAGTAGCCATTAGCCGCATGCGTCAACTTAAATTTAAATTAGTCAAAATTAGTTCCTCAGTCACGCTGGCCACATTTCAAGAGTTCAATAGCCACACGAGGCTAGTGGCTACTACATTGGACTTTACGTCCAATCTAGTAAAGTTCCAGTCAACAGTGCTGTTCTAGAGTCTCAGGGTGTAAGTTGTGTGGCTGAAAAATCTTCAGCCTGGGTTTGTGAGTGAGGACCTTCAGGGCCAGCCATTTCCTCACTATTCATTCAACATATATATGTATATTTGTGTGCCAGGCGCCGAGCCGGGAAGTGGACAAGGTAGGGACAATTCTGCTGTCGCCCAGGGGCAACGGGTCTGGATTCCCAAATCAAAGCCTGCAGTGCAACCTCGTCATGTGGAGATTTATGAAATGCCACTTTCTGGGCCTCGCCCCGGACATTTCAGCTGGGTGCGGCGTGGGAACCCTTAGGTGGCTCTGATGCCGGCATTGGGAAGGTCCTCATCCAGTGTGGCAGACAAACATGAGCACGGGCCAGGGAAACGCTACAACTTAGAGGAGTGTAAGAGCCACCTTGGAGCTGGAGGAAGTGACATTTGGGAAAGGCCTTGCAGGCACCTCGTGGGGCTCGAAGAACGGCCAGGGCGGTGCTCTGCGTGAGTATCTCATCTAACAGCAGCCTATGAAGTAGGTACTGCTATCACCTCTGTTGACGCTGAGCAAACGGAGCCTCCGAAAGGCAGATCAACTTGCCAAAAGCCACCCAGCTTGGAAGGGGCAGAGCCAGGATTCAAACCCCAGGCACCTGGACCTCTGAATCCAAGGTCTTAACAGTTACAATGACTGGGATGTGGGGAAAGCCCCACCCTCCAAAAGACAGCCAGCCACGGCTGACAGCCCAGCCTACCTGTAGCCCCAGGGAGACAGGCTCCTCTTGTTGGACAGCCACAGCTGCAAGTTGACCTCACACTTCCTCTTGGCCAGCTCAGAGCTGTTTCTCAGCTGGGCCACCATCTCCTCGAGGTTCCTCTCGTACTCCTCCATGCGGGCATAGGGTTTCATCCTTGAAACCAGGTCCAGCGGCACCTGGTGAGGCCCAGGGGCCAGGGTCCCAGCCCGTCCTAGCCCCTTCCTCTTGCCTTTGGGGCTCCTGGGCTGGCCCAGCCCCAGGAAGATGGAGATGGTAAGAAGGAACAGCTGGGGAGGAAGACCACAGGTCACAGGTGGGGGTGCTGAGTCTCAGAATCCAGAGTCCATTTCCGTTGCCCTTAGGGGTCTCCCAGGCTCAGGTCTGACCCCTCTCTCCCTGCCCAGCTGAGCTCTGCCCCTCTCAAATCACTGCCTGCTTCCCCTCTCACTTGTGCCCCAGTCTCTGGCCTTGTCTGTCTTACTCCCTCTCTGTTCCTTCCTGCCACAGGGACTTTGCACAGGCCTCTTCCTGCAGGCTGTGCCTCTTCTCTTCCCCTCCTAAACACCTTCCCACCCCTCGTGTGTAGGGTCTAGTGTCACTTCCTTAAGGATACCCCTGGGCTCTCATAACCCAGGTGCCTCTGGCATGACAGCAATCTGACAGTTCGTGTGTGTGATTCTTTTATATGTCTATCCCCCACTCAGCACAGACTCCACGAGGACACGTGTCAGTTTCCACACACTGTCTCCTCCCCATGTCTGTGGTGCCAGACACTTAGGCCTTCAGTGAACACTTGCTGAGTGACTGGATGGCTGTCCCCATCCCTGCCCTTCTGTAGCTGACAGTGTGGGAAGGAAAACAAACAGTGAGCAAGAAAACAAACACCTAAGTTTCGCTAGTGACAAGTGCAATGATGGCCCCATGCAGGGTACAGCTGGAGAAGAGCAGGGCCTCCTGCTTAGCCTGTGCCAGGGCAGTGGCCCGGGAAGCTTCTCTGAGGAAGGGACATGTCAGGTGAGGCTTGAAGGACAAGAGGGTGGCAGACATGGGCAGAGGGTGTCTAAAAGTCTTGCAGGTGGGGGAAACAGAGAGACAGGAGGTTTGAGTTGGTTTAGAGTGGGTGGGGGGAAGAGGCCATGAAATGAAGTTGGGGAGTTGGGACAGTCACGGCCTGAGGACACCCTGCCTGTGACACCCACACTGCCTTCCTCCCCTGAGCTTCCCCTCCTCCAGCCCCGACCCCTGCCTGCCCCTCCACCCAATATTGTCCATTCCTTCCATTTCTCCCTCCCCAGAAGCAGAGTGTCAGGAGAGAGTCAGGCTCACACAGAGGACTCGGCCCGACAGAACCCAGACTTCTCAGGAAGCCAGGGAGAGGAGGCCCAGGGCCTGCATGGGGGACAGAGCTGGACAGACGGAGGTACCTCTAAGGAGTTTTGTCTCCCACTGACTCTAGACAGGCTCTGTGCCAGCCCCAGACCTCCCCCCTATTCCTCCCCCGCAGCCCCATGGCCTGTGCCTGCTTTATCCAGGCTACCCCGCAAGTCTTGACCCTGGGAAACAAGTTTCAGCATAGCCCCTCCTGGCAGAGCCATTTCTTGGCACAAAATCCACAACAGAGATTCAAGTCACTAAATTCTTCCTTTTTGGTCCTAGACTCGGGGGCAGAAAAATGTCTCCCTTACAAAAGGCTCTCTCATCTGAACTTCTCACGCAGCATTGTTAAACTCTGACTCTCCACTCGGAGCAACCCAGAACAGAGTCAAAGCCCCCCTCCCTCGCTCGCCTTCCAGACGGGAAACAGAGAAACAGAGGGACTTGCCCAAGGTCACACTGCCCAGATCTCAGGAGCCAGGTCTCGTTGGAGAAACCCCCACCAACCAGTTTGCCAGCATCTCCCCAGATGCCTCCGGCCTGAAAGGGCTTCAGTGTGTCCGGCCCGAGCCCAGTTCAAGAGCTGAGCTACTAGGCAGGGCTGCAGGCTCTGAGACGAGTCTCTGTTTCTTTCTAGTCCTGGGGGAGAGGACAGAGGGAGAACTCGCCTCCGCAGATTCCAAGCCAAACAGAGGCAGCCATTAATCAATAGGAAAGAAATACTGAAATAATCGGGCTCTAAAAGGGGGTGGGGAGGGCTGGGGAAGCGCCACGTACCAGGTTGTGTGGCCAGTCCATCCCGCTCAGCGTCGAGGTCAGCCTGCAGCTGCCGCCCGCCTGGAACCCCAGATGCCACCGCTGCCGCCGCCGCCGAGAGAGTGGCAGCAACAAGATGGAGCGAAGCAATTATAGCTGGACTGGGGGCTGCTGGGGGAGTGGGTGGGTGGGCTCGTCATCAGCTGGGAGCCTTGGGCCCCCAGCTGGCTGGGCCCAGCGCAGTGGCAGGCGGTGAGGGACGTGGGGGCAGGCCAGGAGCCGGGCTGAGGTGCCCAGGGGCTGTTGACCGAGGGACAATGCCCTGTGTGTCTGGCGGGGCTCTGGGCCGGTGGCACCTCCGCCTGTGGCCTGCGGCCGGCCGCCGGGCCAGCACCCACAGGGCCAGCTAAGACAATCAGCTTCGTTTGCCTTAGGGATGGCAAGGGGGTGAGGGTGGAGGAGGGATGGGCTGTCGGTTGGTCAGGAGAGCAAATGTTCTGGGGGCGTGCTGGCCAGCAGCAGGGCACAGGCCCTGTCTCCCAGGGAAATAGCCCCGGGCACTCCAGCCTCTGCCAGCCTCAGGTGAGTGCCATAGCCCGAGGAGACCACAGTCCCACCCTCTAGTTCACAGGCAGGGAAACTGAGGCCCGAGTGAGGAAGGGACTCGTCCCGTATAATGCAGTGATTTAGAAGTGACAGAGCTGGGGTTCATGCCGGTCTCCGTCCATGGCTCTATCCGCCACCCCCGGGCTGTTTTTCTTGGGATGTTTTCTGTGCAATTCCAGCCTGCTGTGAACATGTTTCTGAGTCTGTGTGCCCTCACTCGGGCTGACTTGCGGATCTGTGAGGACCTCATGGCCGATTGCTCTGGCCTTTGTCCCAGGGAGGTCTCCCCACCTGGGGCCTGCCCGTGTGTGGCAGCTTGTGACCTTCCTTCTCTCTCAGCCTCAGTCCCTTCTCTGCAAAATGGGAGTTGTGTCTGGGAATAGACAGTGGCCTGGCCCATTCCTCCCTGAAATCTTTCTGAGCCTCAGTCCCACATCTCTAGATTGGGAATAATCGTAGCATCCTCCTCTTGAGGCTACTATAAGGAATAAAGGAAATAACCATGTCAAATAGCCAGCACAGTGCCTGGCCCATAGTAAGTGCTCAATAAACACTTAGCTGTTTATTATAAAACATTATAAAATAACTTTATCATTATTGCTATAAACATTAGCTATTCTAATTAGTGTTAGAGCTAGCACTGTTCTCAGTACTCAACTGACTCTCCTTTCTACCCGCTCAGGCCCCTCTCCTGGCTGCTAAGAGAGCTCTAGGCTTCTAAGACTCAGGCCACGACCTCATGAGGTCAGGTCACCCCCAGGGTCCACGGGTTCTGGAATCACATGCTAAGCAGGCCGGCTCCTCTGGCCAATGTCTCTCGCCTGGAGCGAACAGCCCAGCCAGATGGGAGTGAATCCACGCAGGGAGGCAGGTGTGGGGGGAGGGGTGTGAGGACAGAGGAGGGGTGCCGTGAGCAGACGTCCAGGACTGCCCTGTCTTACTGAGGGCCAATCTTGGCCATTTACAGGAATCGGCCCAGCGGAAGAACGCAGGGCGAGAGGCGCTCCCAAATGTCACAAGATTAATCTGTCCAGGGCAGGTTTCCACAGCATAACTGAGAAGCTGGCTAGGGCTTGAATGCATGGAGAGATACCACCATATTTGGTCAAATACTAGACAGGGCTCTATTCTATCGCTGGAAACTCCAGAGGGAGGGGGACTCTGAAAATACCTCCTCAGGCAGCAAGGGCCCCCGCCACATCCCCCAGGCTGTCCCAGCCCCTCTGCCAGGCGTGGGGCAGCCCGGGTGTGCTCCATGCTGGCTCTCTGCTACCCCGCCACTGCTGCTCGCCGCGGGGTCCGACAGACTTGCAGCTGGGGTGACCCCTCCCACAGCCATGGAAAGGCGGGGGAATTGATAGACGGGCACTGGGGGATGAGGGATTCCTCTGCCTCTCAGGACCCCTGAAACCACCACACTTTCCTTACCTGTTGGCAATACACACCCCCCGCTTCTGCCTCCCAAAGCTGGGACTGATCAGCCTCGCTACATCCTAGCTCAGGGCTTGTTAATTTACATTCCAGGGTCCCAGCCCAGGGACTCTGAAGTAGCAGGCCCAGGAATCTGCATCTGGAGAGCCCAGTCTGGAAGCTATGAGGGCCCTCACCCATCACCTGGCCCCCTTCCCCCACCCATTTTACTGCAGGGAGACTGAGGCCCAGGAGGGAGGGGCCTTACCCAACCTCACACAGCATGTTTGTGCCAGAGCTGGGAGCAGAACTCAATCTCCTAATTCTTATTCATTGCTCTTCCCCCCAGCTGTACAAACAGCTCTAGACAAGACTGATTGCAGGTCTGGCGGGGGTTCCCAGGCAAATACTGTAGGGAGTCAGGCATGGGCCCAGTGACTGTCGTTGGGTTTCCCATTCCTAGGCCATCTCAGGCCAGGGAGGTCCTGATTGTGAACCCAGGCAGACTGTGGGACCCAACCCCAGGGGCCAGTGCCAGGCCAGAGAGGGAGGTGTAGGAACTCTGGCTTTCGGGGTTCCCACAAGCGAGGCTGGCGTCCTTATGCGTGAGGCTGGGCGGTGGGTGGCTAGAGGGCGAGGGGGCAGTGGTCGTGGTCAGCTCAGAGCCCTCCACAGCAGGCCCCGCCTGGAGAAGTGGTGCACTCTCCCACTCGCCACCAGATGGCGCCACCAGAAAGCCAGACAGCCCCTAAGACCTCACAAGCCCAGGTGGAAGTTCCCTGCCAGACACCCCTTGTCCCTGGAGTGGGCCCTGGGGCTGGAAATGAGGGGTCAGGCCAGTGGGTAGGGGCCCTGCACCTGCCTTCCCAAGTGACCCTATTGTTGATGAGGACCAGCGCCCAGGACACCTTCCACGTCAGCGAGGAGAGGCACAGCAGGTCAGGGTGGCCGAGTGATTCCCTTCACTTTGAGCACCTACTGTGTGCTAGGCCCTAGCCATTCGGTCCCCGGACACTGTAATTCTCAGAAAATAACAATTAGTAGCGATCACAGCTACCGCTTACCAGCCTTTTACTGACCACCTGGCGTTGCGCTAGATCATGTGCCCTGCGCCATTAAATCCTCCCAGCAACGCTGTGGTGAGGTCCTAGTTTTATACCAAATTTACAGACGAGGAAACTGAGGCTCGCAGCACTTAGTCACTTGCCCAAAGTCACAGAGAATTCAAAGCAAGTTAGTCTGACTCCTGCACGCGCTGCTCCCTGCGTGGGGTGAGGACGGACAGTGCAGTCAGGACAGGAGGGGAGGTCCAGCTGGTCGGGGATGGGTCAGAGGAGCTGGTCAGAGGAGGGTCTGGGATGGCCTCAGCGTCACCCTGTCATCCCCAACCTGGACCCTGCAGCCCGCTAAGCCCAAGCCCAAGCTAGAGTCCTCAGGGGTGTCTGAGGGCTCCCGGGCCGTGGGTGCGGCACCCAGCAGCTTCCCCGGCACGTGCTAGGCATTCACCAAATATTTGAAACATTGAATGGCCCCAGCTGGACTGCAGGGTGGTAATGCTGGGATGCAGAGTGGGAGGCCGGAGCAGGGGGCACCCCGAGGGCCAGGTGCAGCTCAGGGGGTAAGAGGTCAGGCTCCACAGGTTGGCAGACCTGAGTTTCAGTCCTGCCCCTGCCCCTTCACAGCTGTGTGACCTTGGGAAAGTTCCTTGACTTCTCTGAGGCTTAGCTTCTTCGGCACAGTGAAGATCATAATAACTTCGCTGTCAATGGATAGTTTTGAGAATCAAGTGAGATAATGCACGTTGGCAACAGTAAGTGCTCAATTAATGGTAGCTGCAGTTGTCATTCCTGTTGTTAAAACAAGTTTTGAGATAGGCCTTCAAGGATGTTTCTGGAGTGTTCCTAGGTAGGAAGGGCATTGTGAGGCGGGAACAAGGCTAGAAGCAGCAGAGGAATACAGAGGCCCCTATTTCCAGTGAGCCCGAGGCCAGGAGGACCTGAGAGATTTGGTCTAAAACCTTGTCCCGTGGACCCTGTAATGTCAGAGAAGGCAGAAGGAGGCTAGCGGGCACCTTTGCTGCCTGTGGCCAGAAGGGCGCAGCCCCTACAGGAGGTCCTGGCTCCCCTGCTGTGTGGCCCTGCCCTCCCTCCCGGGTAGGAGTCCTTCTCCCAGGCCCATATTTGCACAAATGCCTGCCTCACTGCTCCCTCCAGAGCCCCAGCCAAGAGGGGCTATTTTAAGCTCCCTGGATGGGAACATTGTTGGTGGAAACAGCCCCAGCCAGCAAGCTCCCAGCTCTCAAAAAAGGGAAAGGCCTGCATAAATGGGCGGCCCCTGGGACCTGCAGAGGGGACGCCCCATCAGCATGACCGTCTGCCCAGGCACCCGCGCCTCCTCCCCCAGGGAAAGTCAAGGAAACTCAAGTTGGGCTAGGACTTGGAGAGGTGGTCTTGTTCGCTGGTGACTAGGTGGCCTAGGCATTCTGCCCAGCATCCAGCCTGAAAACACCAAGTTTGTGTTTCTGGGTTGCAAATCGACTTCACGCTGTACCTAGTCTCTTGTTAGCACTCACCACCCATATGCCATCAGAGGTGGGGGATATCTCACCCAGCCCGAACTAATGTGGGGCTGTTTCTAAAGTGTCTTTGGATACTTCCAGTCTAGGGATACCTTTTCTCTCTGAGGATGCACATTCCACTTTTTTAAGCTCTAGTTGTTGAAAATAATGATTATAATTGCAAAAGCTTTCTTTTGTATTATGCAGAAGTCCCCCTCCTGTGGGGAAAAGACTGCAGACTTCAGTCACTGTGCTTGGACACTTTATCTGTCCCTTGTTATTTGGCCATATCTACCTTCCCCAATTTTGGTGAGCCTCAGTTTTCTCGAAGAGTTAGTAAAATGGATTAATCATAAAAATCATTCTTTGCTTGGCACATAATGGAACTTGATATTTGGCAAGTTTGGGCTGGGTTTTTTTGTTTTTGTTTTTGTTTTTTTGGAATTTGGTTTGGTCTTGTGTGTACCTGTGTTCATTGCATGGTGTTTTCTTTTGGGGGGGTGCTATTTTTGCTTTTTGATTAGGAACAACCAGTCTAGACTAATATTTAAAGCACAGACTTTGAACCATAGTGACCTGAACCCCAGGCCTGCCAGGCAGTAGCTGGGTCACCTTGGACAAGTGACCTAACCTCCCTGAGCCTGCATCCTTGAGAGGGAGGTAGAGGGTTAGCAAATAATGCATGAAAGTGCCTGGCACATGGTAGGTGCTCAATGCATGGCCCTGCTGTAATTTTATTGTATATGTTGTTCTTAGCTCCGCCCAATCAGGAGGAACAGAACAATTCTAGTCAGCTCAATTCTAGCACTTTCTAACTGCCAGAGAGTCCTAGGAACGGAATGGACTGCCCTGGAAGAGAAGGAGCTCTCCACCCGCCGAGGTGTTTCCACAGAGACCAGAGGACTAGTTGGGAGATTCCAGAAGAGGAAGGGGCTGGGCTTCTTCAGATTTCAAAGTTCCCTTCTAGCCTTGAGATATCAGAATCTTACGTGCAGGGCCTCAGGCCCCCTTGTGGGGCTGCCCTGGCTGCCTTGACTAGCCCAGACCTGGGGCAGGAAGGAGCCCAAGAGCGCCTGCGGGGACCGTGGAGTAAACAGCCTGTCCCTGCAGCAGATGGAGGCGCCGGGCCCTGTCCCCAGGAGTACCCTCCCCTCGGTCCCGGGGGATGTTTACATTCTGGTCAGAGTTTACAGGACGTCTGGATTTACAAGATCCAGAATTCTGACTTTTCCCCTAAAGCCGTCAGCCCCTCCCCCTGCCGGGTGGCTCTGTGTCTATTTTGGGTGGGAGGCCCCACCCTGCAGCAGAAGCGGGAAAAGGGTATAGCGTGAGAAATGTTTCTGCAGACCCCCAGAGCCTGAGCCCCGGTGGGGGAAGCAGCCCGTGCTGTGGAGATGCAAGGAGGAGAGGGTGGGCATCTCCCTGCTGTGGGCTGCACAGGAGTCCTGGGAGCGAGCTGGCCGAGGGCAGACGGACGTGTTTTGCAGTCTGGGTTCAAAGGCCTGCTCCCCTGCGCGTTCAGCTAAAAACTGATGGTCCCTTTCCAACCTGCCTTGCATAGTGGCTTCTGTTACTGGCTCAGAGAGAGCTTTTTTACTGTGGTTGTTTTGGCATGTATCTGTATAGCTGTGAATTTGTGGATGGTGTCTTGTGTGTGTGTGTTTTGTTTTGTAATTGTTTTAAAGAGCCATCAGGTGAGAGCTGCTTACAAGCCAGGAACATGCCTCACTCACAGATGTGCCTCTCAGCACCTGGCTCGGGGAACCAGGGGCCAGCTGTGACCAGGACAGGACTTGCTGAGGGATAGCATGGGAGCTACCAACAACCCACCACTTGGGGGACAGGCAGGCAGCAACTCTGAGATACGTCACATCACCCTTCGGCAAGGAGCCTTGATGGCCATAGCCAAAGACGCTGTCGTCCTTTGTCCTCCTGAAGCCCAGAAAACTCACAGGCTCTTAGGGCTACAGTGAGTCTCAATCCCGGCCTCCCTGCAGAAGGTTGCCTCTGTGGCCCAGGCCTGCTGGGAGACTATGTTGGGAAGCTTCCCCAGCTGCTTGTTTAAACATCTTACCTAGGTTGTTCTGTGAGTTTCCATGAGCTGCAATCTTAGTGTATTAGCTGTGTGTTAGCTACGGACAATGTAGAGCCTTTGAGAGGGTTCATTCATTTCAATTAACAAATATATATTGAGCACCTACTATGTGCCAGGCACTGTTCCAGGCACTGAGGATATAGCAGTGAACAACTAAAAGAGTTCCTGAGGTTCTAATGGAGGATGGTGGATATGACAATATTGATACTTTAGGGCCAGCCTACAGCTCAGGGACTCTGGCGGGGACCCGCTTCTCTCGGTCCTGTGCACCTCCTGCAGCCATGGGAACAGCTGGATCTTCTGGGAAGTCCATGACCTCCGCCTCCCAGGGCATGTGGAGGAAGGTACAATGTCTCCAGAATGTGAAATCTTGCCAGATTTCCATTGGAAGGTCAGTTCTCATAAATACTGTGAGGAAAGAGGAAGAAATGGCTAGCGTGGAACCTGACCATTTCCAGAGTCTAGTTCCCAGGAAAGAAGCCTTCATTATGGCTCTACCCTTAGAAGGCAGCCTCAAGGTTTCTGTCTCCGGGAGACGGAAGTGGTCCAACCCGGGGACCCAGGCAGATGCTGATAATTGTCTGGTGGTAAAATTGAAATTCCATGCATGAGTGGAACACTCGACAATTTGAAAAACACTTTTGTGTCTATGACGGTGTTACTCCTTGTATCAACCCATGTGAATATAAAAATTATACAGAAGAGGAAATTGAGGCTGAGGGAAGGGAAATAGCCTGCCCATGGCCATATAGTGAGGAGAAAAGGGACAGAGCTTGGGATGAAGGCTGGATCCCTGAGGTCGCTTTTGACCACCAGCTACTCTCCCCTTGGCCCCATCTTAGGGAAAGCTAACGAGCGCAGGCATGGCGGTGGGTAGAGGTGGTCACCTCTGCGTTAGGCAGTGGACACAGCACTGAAGGCCTCCAAATTATTCCTGCCATGGTCAGCTCTATGGACTAGTCTACACTGGAGGAAAATGTGTCTGGTGAGGGGGCTCCGTGCCAGAGTGACGAGTTTTCTGAGTCAGCTCTGGAGAAAATTCAGGGGTCAGGCTGACCCTGATCTCCCCTTTCCCCGGCAGTGTGCTCTTTGGAAAAACTAGGATTGTTTGGCCCTTCTGTCTGGCTGTCACGTAGCTGTGTTCATGAATTCTCGTCTTCCATACTGGGATTCCCTTGTATTCTCTCCCACTGTCTCAGCCACAGAGCCAGCTCTGAGCCTGGCATTCCAGAATCACTTACTAATCTTCCCAGTTTTTTCAATAATTTCTTCGACTTTCACGCTCAGCAGGGCCATTTTGCTGGCTTCTCAACAATACTGCTGTTAAATGCTTCTCAGTCTTTTATTGGTTGTTTTAAATGTCTACCTCCCTGCTCCCTTCCTCTGCTGACTATGGATTGGCTCTTTGAGACTATGCAAAGCAAAGCTGCCCCTTCTGCCCCAGTAAGTAGTATCAGTCAGGGGAGGCTAAGGCATGCTGCAGTAACAAGCAGCCCCCAGATCGAGGAAGCTTAGCTCAGTGCAGGTGTCCTTATCATCTACGCTGCATGTCCCATGCAGGTGGGCAGGACACGGCATGCTCTGCTCATCAGAATCACTCAGGGACACAGTGAAGGAAGCAACATCACAACTCTTGCTTCCTCGAGCAGAACAACAGGGTCAGAGGTCTGTAGACAGGAGGTTTGCAGAGGTCAAAAATGGGTTCTGGAGTGTCAACTCCAACCACGGAGTTCCTCTGGGCAAATTCTCTCATCTCTTTATTTGTCAGTTTCTCATCTGCAAAATGAAGATAATGAGAAAGAATTTACGTCACAGATTTACTGCAACGTTGACTGAAGGGGGATGTAAAGAGGGAATGTGAGCCCTTAACACAGAGTCTGGCTCATAAAAATGAACTCAGTAAATGTCAGCTACTATGATGTCAGCATAACGTTATGTTAACAGTGGCTGCCACCTCCAGACAGAGCGATCGTGGTGCTGTCCACTGTTCCGCATGTTAACCATTCTAAATTTCTTCGAAGAGTTAAAGAGTCGTCTCTATTTTTGCCAGTCATTTTTAGATTATTTTTTGTGCATTTTATCTCATTGGCAAGGCCCTTAGGGGTTCAAACCTGAGGCAGAAGAAGGTTTATCTATGTGTCTTGCCAACCCTAAACTAGACTTATCCAGTTCAGCTTTCATTACCATGTCCTTTTGAGGGACCCAAAGAAGGAAGATCAAATTTGGAAAAGACTGCTTGCTCGAGATAAAACTCAATGGTAGAGAGATGCAGAAATCAAGCCAGTAGAGTATCAGAATTGAAGGGACTTTTAGGACAAGACCCATTATCTCCTCCCTTTTACAGATGGACAAACAGAATTCCAGAGAGGGAAAGAGACAGATACAATGTCACACAGCAATGGAGTGTCAGAGTTGGACAGAACCCACTGTCCTTTAATCCCAGTCTTGGGGCTTTCTGTGCACCACGTACGGGGACCACATTCTTCATGATCGGGAGAGGGGAGGAGGGATCTCCTTGGATTTATGGTTCGTCCTCATTTCGCAGAGTCGTTCTCCAGCGGAATTGTAAAGTTAAGAGCCTTATAAACATTACCTTATTAAGGCTTTTTGCAAACCCAAGGTCATGGCTCCTCTGGGTCATGGGACATGAGTCGAGCATCCAGTGAACAAACACAGGGTAATGTTACATTTTTCACTTCGTTAATGAAACCTGGCTTCTAATTATAGGGTTTGTTTAACAGTTTGCGAAGGCCTGGAGTCAGCCTGCAGTCCCGAGGGCTGGCTGAGCAGTACCAGACAGGGACACATGGCAGGGCGGGGCCTCCCCCACCAAAGGGAAGATGGACAAGCAGAGTGAACCTAAGCCGAGGCCCAGAGGGGGACATTAAAGTAATTTTCCCTAATCCCACTGAGCTGCTCCCAGTTGGAAATCATCTCTAATAACTTCCCTCCGTTGCCATGACCCTTTCGTACGCGGGTGGTAAATATGAATGTGTTCTGTGGCAAGCAGGTGAAATAATTACCCTGTCACTTCTGCTGTCCACTGCAAATTGAATCCCCCTGCAATAGCAGTCGTTATTAGCGAGCCCGCTCCCTGTCCCTGGGGGAAAGTGGGCCAGGGGCCTGGCTCCCTCTCCTGCCCCTCACTATAGCTGAGCTCAGCATCTAAGGAGGCAAGGGGTAGGGGCTGGGGGGTGGAGTGTGGAGAATGGGATCACTATGAAGACCAAAGGCCGCCCACCCTCTTGCAGCCGAGCTGGGCTACAGGGGCCTTGCCAAGCCTCTGCCACGCCAAGATGTTTGAGGTCCAGCCCATCTGCCGTATCGTCACATCCCCCTCTTCCTTCAGGGCTCCACTGTAAGTGCAGCCCGGTTTCCTTTAGTGGCTGAGTCTCAGGTCTCCCAAATCTCGCAGCACCTCCATTCCTGAGTTAGCACACGCACTCGCGCACACAGACACCCAGGCACGCGCACACACAGCCCTCCAAGTCCTTCGGACAACCCGGAAGCTAGATCAGTGGTTCCCAAAGTAGGGTGTCCTTTGAGGCTTAGGGAGAATATTAGGGACTTCTATTTTTACTTCTATCTTTTCTAATTTCTATTTTTTACTTGTGTTAAAGGAACGTATTAGTATAATAGCACCTTACAGAATTTACAAATAAAGATTTATTTTTAAAAATAACCTAAAAGAGGCCAGGTGTGGTGGCTCACACCTGTAATCCTAGCACTAAGGGAGGCCAAGGTGGGTGGATTGTTTAAGCTCAGGAGTTCGAGACCAGCCTGAGCAAGAGCAAGACCCTGTCTCTACTAAAAAAATAGAAAGAAATTAGCTGGACGACTGAAAATATACAGAAAAAAATTAGCCGGGCATGGTGGCGCATGCCTGTAGTCCCAGCTACTCGGGAGGCTGAGGAAGGAGGATCACTTGAGCCCAGGAGTTTGAGGTTGCTGTGAGCTAGGCTGACACCACAGCACTCTAGCCTGGGCAACAGAGTGAGACTCTGTCTAAAAAAAAAAAAATAAATAAAATAACCTGAAATAAAAAATTACTTAAAAATAAATTGCTGTTTAGTGTTAGGGGTTTATGATCAAAAAGGCTTGGGACTCCTGGGCCGATATTCTGACCTCGAAGCCCCTTAACTCTGAGTGGGATAGTCCTGGCCTGCCAGGACCAGGAAGGGCAGGGAGAGAGCCGCTCAGTCCTGGAGGTGCTGAGAACGTCAGCCATGGGCTGTCACCGAGTGACTGTCTGCTCCACGTCCAATGTCTCTTTCCTTCAATAACCAGATAAAATGGCTTCAGCTCCCAAGGCACGCATTCAGAGAGGGCAGGGAATCCTTGGTGATTCTTGGGTTTTAGGGTTTTAAGTCTCTCCTGAATTAGTCCTCAGCACGGGCTGCTTTTCCACAGCACTGGCTCCTACCCAGGCTCCTGTCCCCACGGCTGCCCCCACTTCCCCCCCTGCCCCCCCGGCACCTCTCCCCCATCTCCCAAGTGCCACTCCTGGGAGCGCAAGGCAGGGTGGCAGGCCTGTCACTGAGCTGCCAGTGGAGGAAGGCGACTGACAAGTGTGCTCAGCTTCACCACTGGCCATCGGCTCTGCAAGACCGAAGATCACGGTCCTGACCCCAGGAACTTCTCGTTGGCCTCATCTCTCCTCAGCCTCCGGGTTCCTACTGGTCATCAGGCCTCCCCCTCAAAGGACGTCCTCCTTTCTCCCCGTGGCCTGCCCTCTTCGCCCATCTCTCTCCCAGGCTGCCTGGAGAAACCCAAAATTTCTATTACACGGGCCTCTCGTCCACTGCAGGTGGGAGTGCATATTTGTTACAGCCTCTGGGGAGAGGGGAATAGGGGACTGGAGCAATCTCGATGAGAATCTCAATGCATAAGGACTTTTATCCAACAACTGCTCCTCTAGGCCTCTGTCCGACAGAGGCACCCCCCACGCAGAAGTGACACAGGTGCCAGGGCAGGCTGTGCGGCATTGTTCGCAATAGCGAAGGACTGGAAGCCCCCAAAGTGCTCCTCCGTACAGGACTGGTTCCTGTGGCACATCCGTACGGTGGAAGGCCGGCCATCCAGCCATTCGAGAAGGAGGCAGCCGTGTAGATGATGCTGTGCTCCAGTAGCTGACGTCTGTTACTGAGTACGTGAAGTGAGGTGCGTAAGAAAGTGAATAGGACACTCCTGTGTACAAAACAATGCAGGGGCCGTATATGTGCACACGTGTAGGGGAATTTGCTTGCGTTTGTACAGATTCTCCGGAAGTCTGTACAGAAAGTGGTTTTTTTGTTTTTTTTTTTTGAGACAGAGTCTCACTTTGTTGCCCTGGCTAGAGTGCCATGGCGTCAGCCTAGCTCACAGAACCTCACACTCCTGGACTCAAGCAATCCTCCTGCCTCAGCCTCCCGAGTAGCTGGGACTACAGGCATGCGCCACCATGCCCAGCTAGTTTTTTCTATATATATTTTTAGCTGTCCAATTAATTTCTTTCTATTGTTAGTAGAGACGGGGTCTCACTCTTGCTCAGGCTGGTTTTGAACTCCTGAGCTCAAACAATCCGTCCTCCTCGGCCTCCCAGAGAGCTAAGATTACAGGCGTGAGCCACCGCGCCCGGCCTGTACAGAAAGTTTTTAACAGTGATTTTCTCTGGGGAGGAGAATTGGGTGAGTAAGGGGGTGGGATTGGCCGGGAGCTACATCTTCACTGCACACCATTTGTACCTTTTTGCTGGTGAAAATGTACAGATATTATCTATTCAAATAATAAATGCCGTTTTAAATGAAAACATGAATACCTGTTACTGTATGACGTGGATCATTTCATTCCCTCCCTGTCTCTCCCTCTGGAGGCCGGGCCCAGAAGCCCGCGCCTTCATGAACCAACAAGGTCACCTGGAAGCGGATCGTGTCTTACCCCTTGGAGGCTGAAACAGCCACAGCCTCTGTGTGTGTGTGTGTGTGTGTGTGAGAGAGAGAGAGAGAGAGAAAGAAATTGCTTTTCCTGTCCCCTCCTCAGTAGCAAGTTATCTAACCCCTTTATTGTACAAATGGAAAAACTGAGGCCCAATCATTCACCCAGTGTCAGCCAGTAAGTCATCCTCTGAATGGTTCTGAATCCAGCTCATGCTTTTACTCATGCGATCCCCTTTGCCTCAAATGCCCTTCCCTGCCATTCTCACTCTTCCATCTTAGTGTACTACTCCCAAGAAGCTTCCTAGATCTCCCAGTAAGAAACGGGCTCTCAGCATGCCCTATGCATCTCCGTGGCACTGTACAAATTCATAACCAGCTCTCCACCTGCCTGCCTTCCCCAACAGAGGGCAGGAGTTCCCTGAGAGCAAGGAGTTGGTCTTCATCTCTGGACTCCCCAGCCTAGTGTGAAGCCCAGAATAGGAGTTTAACGTTTAATGCCTCAATACATAAATGAGTAGATGTGTGAATGTATTAATTCTTCTATCTCCTGAAATTCTCTTGTGTTTCACTGAAGACCTTTCATATCACTTAACACTGTCTTCCTTATATTAGCTCATTAAATAGGAAATGTCTGATTTTGAATCAAAAGTTTAGTTTATTATATCTCAAACAAGAAGCAGTACAATTAATCAAAGTATGTGCCTAAACAGTTGATACAGTTTTGCCATCTTAATGGTAGCTTGTTTATGCCAGCAGCGAAGAAGCCTGGAGAGCGAGTGGTGATGAAATTGTGAAAGACGTTTTCCACAGCTTGTTGAGAATTGAATATTTTTCCTTGCAAGAAGTGATCCAAAGCCTGGAAGAAGTGGTAGTCAGTTGGTGCAAGGTCTGGTGAATACAGTGGATGACAGAGAGTTTCCAAGTCCAGCCTCTGTAGTTTGAGCAGCGTTGTTTGTGCAACATATGGTCAAACATTGTCTTGCAAGAGGATTGATCCGTCTCTATTGACCAATCCCAGCTGCATAATCACAAGCATCCTCACCATTTCATCCAATTGGTTGCAGTAGACGTCTGCTGTAATCGACTGACCAGGTTTCATAAAGCTGTAGTGGAAAATACCGGCACTGGACCACCAAACAGACACCAATAGCTTTCTTAAATGAATATTTGGTTTTGGACTGTGTTCCAGCACTTCGTCTTTATCCAACCATTGTGCCAAATGCTTGCAATTGTCAAAAAGATCCATATTTCATCACACATAACAATACGGTATAGAAATGGTTCACCTTTATGTCGTGACAGCAGAGAAAGGCAAGCTTCAAGGCGATTTCTTTTCTGACACTCGTTTAATTCATGCGGAACCCATCTATCCAGCTTCTTTATCTTGCCGATTTGATTCAAATGGTCGAATATTGTTGGAACTTGAAAGATAATCATAAGCCAAACTGTGCATTTGAAAGCCTAAGGATGTACCTTCACAATAAAACAGAAAGGGTCAAAGTGAAATGTCAGAGATATCAACTGTCTAACAGTACTTAAGGAAATTGGACATTTCATACTTAATAACTTAATAGTGTAATTATTTCTGGGCATATCTGCAGTGGACATTTGCTTCCCTTCCTCCTTCCTGCTGTGCCTTTCTCCTTTCCTTCCTTCCTCCCTTTCCCCAGAATACATTCTCAGAGACAGATTCCAAGAACATTGTTTGGTCCCTGAATCCAACCATGCCTAAAGCTGAATCTACTCATGGACTTTCCAGTCATATGAGCCAATGAATTCCCTTTTGTTTTGAAGCCACTAAGAGTCAAGTTTCCATTCCTCTCCAAAAAAATAGTAGTGTTGTTGGTAAATACAGTGAATTGGGAGCTGATCATAATCCAAAAGATGCAATCCCTGAAAATAGAATTCTGGAAAAAATAATTTTAGAAATACTTTAAGAGATATTTATTTACATTTTTAAAAGGGAATTTATTTGAGAATCATAAAAACATGACAGAACACTTCAAAAGCGACTTTATGCAATAAAATAAGCAATGATAACATATATTTTTGCAAACATAAATATTCAGGTATACTAACCACAGTCACATCAGCAGGTGAACCATATTTATGAAGAAACAGGTCAAAAAGCGAAATCTATAAATGCGTATCATTATGGTTGGTATTTGTGTGCACCCAGCTTTATAACTGTGGTCATCTGAGACACCACGATGAACAACCAAGTCCTTGGACGAGATCAACCAAAAACCACAGTGGGTCACCGATGCATATACAATCACCCAAAGAGTGGAGATCTAAATAAATTTTATCTTTCACAAATGCAGATGTGACAAAAAGGACATCTCTTCATTTATTGACGAAGTTTCCATGTTTTTGTGTACACACAAAAGGCTTACATACAAAGTTAGCATTGTGATGAAGCCCTTTCGTAGTGCCAAATTTGCAATAAAAAATGCATAAAACAAATTATAACTCTAAATGTCTTCGGACAACTTATAATTCCGGTATCAGAAATGATTCAGATATGAAATACACAGCATAACGAATTGTAAAAAATAATGCTGACAATTTATAATAGTGAGAAAAAAATGAAAAAAGAAAAAAACCAAAAAACTGAAAAGAAAATTAGACATATGAAAAAATGTATTACAGGGATAGATTAATTCTGGGCAATTGCACGGAGGTGGTCTGTAAGAGCTGGCCAACTTTCTCAATTGTTGAGTATATTTTGAAGTTTTGCATCACGATGAATAGCTCTCAGGGCATGGCTCGCCTTGGAGAACATTTTTTTTATTTCAAAATTTGTATGGGGGTACAAGCATTTGGTTTACATCTATTGCATTTGCACCTCCCAAGTCAGAGCTACGAGCGTGCCCCTCCCAGACCGTGTGTACCACACCCATTAGATGTGCATTTACCCATTCCCTCCTGCCCTCCCACCTGCCCTACCCCAATGACACATTCGTTTTCTATGTGGCGCTGCTCTTTGTGAAGTTCCGTGATTTGGTATACACCAACATGAGCATTTCCTGTTAAATTTTCCCATCTTCTGTGCCACACTTCTACATCGCTTTGGGCGCTCAGAAATTCATTTCACATGCACTCATATACAGACCACAGATTTGGCAGAAACAGTACTGGTTATCAAGTGGCAACACCGTTGCGTAAGTGTCTTCTTATCCTACCATGCACGTAATTATTTTTGAACCAGTCGGTAATTCACTGGCTTCTTCACGCAAATGTGCCTTTCATCCATTAATAGCTCCTGGAATGTCATCAGCTGAAAGGAAAGCCGACACAGGCAAAGGACACATTTTTTTTTTTTTTTTTTTTGAGACAGAGTCTCACTTTGTTGCCCTGGCTAGAGTGAGTGCCGTGGCATCAGCCTAGCTCACAGCAACCTCAAACTCCTGGGCTCAAGTGATCCTCCTGCCTCAGCCTCCCGAGTAGCTGGGA
>CAUYSK010064847.1:0-19730 GCA_963575035.1 Avahi laniger | reverse complement strand
ACAGGATGACAAACAATGTACACAGAAGGAAAGAAATCAATTTCTGGCCTTTGACTTTCAAAATCCCTCTAGAGGAAAAGGGAAGAACACAGGACTTGGACAAGAGAGTCCTGGAACCATCTGAGGAGCAAGAACCAAATTCTCCCTCCCCCAACTAGATAAACACTTCATTTTCTGGATAGATAAATATAAAGAAACTGTTTGGAGAGGGTGGCAGGTTGACATGAATTCTGGTTAAGGGAGACTAGAGGTAGCTTTTCCTCACACCCCGATGGAACACTGGGAGTGGATGGGAGAATCCCTTCTCTGGGAAATCAGAGAGCAGATGAATTATTTAGTCTCCTCTACCTGTTGAGTGCCCACCTTGTTCCAGGCACTATTCTAAGTGCTGTTAATACAGCAATAAACAAAACAGGAGAAAATCCTACCCTCAGCTGACAAGGCCATAAACAGTCTCACCAAGCGTCCCTATGTGTGGCTCGGGAGAGGAGCAGAGGAGTGTCCCCAGTGCACTGGTGAGAGACATAGAAATGGCTGGTAAAGCTCTGGGCCTTAGCAAGCCTTGCACTTGGAGGAGAAAACTCACAGTCTGTGATGAAAAGGAACACACATGCACCATTGTGCAGCAGTGTGCTCCACAGGCAGGCGGTTTGAGGACCACAATGAAAGGAGGACATCTCTGCAGACGGCTAGATGGAACCCCAGAGGGGACTGTCAACTCTGGTCCCAGTCCCATAGCAGATATGAAACACCCTTCCCCATCCTCTACCCACTCAAACAACTAAGATCTCAAGGAAACCCTAGATTAACTGAGATTAAGATTCTCTTATCTTGGTGGAATAGGGCTTTAGGGTATGCTTAACTGAGTTATAGAAAACTAAAGAAAGTTGCATGCCTTGAACTCCTGTGAGTGGCCTGAGATTTGTACCTGCTGCATGAATGTTTCTTTTTATCACAGGACTGTGAGTTCTCTGAGAGTACCCCCATGACCAGGGGCAGCCGTGGTTGGTACGTATGTGAATTATTGTACCCACTTTCATTCATTCACTCATTCATGTCGTGCATTCCTTGAGGTAGCACTGGGCTGGGCTTGCAGCAGAGAAAAAGACAAGATTCCTCCACTGAGAAAACCAAAACCTCAGCTGTGAGTTACATGTTAAGGCAGAAGTCACATCAGGTAGTACGCGGAGAAGAATGAAAACAGTATTTCCCACCCTTTTCTCAGGAGGGTAACAATTTTTTTGTTTGATTTTTATTTTTTGTATTTGTTTATAGATTTCAAAGCTACAAATTCTCTGAAAGCTCCAAGATTTTCTATCAATTCTCCACCAGCCCCCAGCCCTCACCAGCAAAGCAATCTTCTGGGTGTCACATTTTCTGGGCCGTGTGGCATTCTCTAAACTAATGCTGGAATATTTATGCTGACATGACTTACTTTTTACACAATAGAAGGTCTCAAACCACAAAGGCTTTAATAAGAGGAGAGTCATTCGTGGTGGCACCTAAACAGTTAGTATAAATCACTTTGGGGGTGTACCCTGCTGTTCCTCAAAGGCTGCTAATCCTTAACGTTAATTGTGAATGAGAGACATCAATGTTCCACGAATCAGCTCCTATCAGCTCAGCAGATATGCGGCTGGTTCATAGAAATACATTTTCACTTGATTTAAATAGTTGGCTTTTTAATGTTACTTTGTCTGTGAGGAGCTCGAGCACTCTGCCAGAAAAGTAAACACGAGCACACAGAGCCAGCTAGTGAGGAAGGCAGATCCTTAAAGCATATTTAATTAAAGCGAACCACATAAATACTCTCCTAAAACCCTTCCTTCTTAAAAAAATAAATAAATTTAAGAAAAAAAAATAAAGAAACGACGAAAGAAATTTACGTCGGGCTTCTCTGCTGCTTCTCCGTCTTGTTAGGCTGGGAAAGGCACTGGTCGTCTCACGCCAGATTCCTGAAACAATATCCTGCTTGCTTCCCATGCCTCTAATCCAAGACGCCTCCAAATCTATCTTCCTCGTTGCACGCTGTCAGACTGATCTTCCTAAATCTTACGACTCTGCCTTTCCTTGTTGATCCCTTTTCTAAATATCATTAGCGTCCCCTCATTGAAAATGCCTATGTGTAGCCATCCGTCTCCTTCAAATAGGGCGACCGTGCAGATTGGTTGGCACTGAAATGTCCTGCTTTGTGCCTGTTTTCTTTTTTCCCTTTTGAACCTATCCTGGTGTGGAGAATAGCCTAGGCTCTATGAATTATTCCTTGATATTCCTGTGTGGCACATGCCGTCTAGGTCTCCCACACTCTCATTCACAGAAAGCGTGTCTCTGTTCCTCTGCTCCTTGTTCGAGATTCAACTCATGTTTTACTCACTCCAAACGGCCTCCGTCAGCACTCTGGGCCCCACCCTGCTCTCCTGTCTGTGAATCTGTGTAATCTCTTGGTGCCATTCATGTTGACACTTTCCCATTCACTACGTTGCATTGTTAATTAACAAGAATGAAGAAAGGAGAAAATCTTTCATTTTCTACACTTTCCCCGATAACTCAAATGATTTTTCTTCCAACATTTTATTTTGAAAAATTCAATGAAAAGTTCAAAGAACTGTACATAAAAACATATATATGCCTCACCTGGACTCAACAACGGTTAATATTTGCCACATTTTCTTTTTCTCTCTCTCTTGTTCTCTCACTGTTTCTACTTTTATTGCGTATGAATATTTGTGTATTTTTTTTCCCCAGAATCATTTTAAAAAGGCTGGAAACCACATGATACTTCACCGTTAAGTATTCCGGCATGTATGTCCTAGAATAAGGACATTTTCCCATATAATCACAATAATATTAACACACCTCATAAAATTAACAATGATTCCATAATATCATCTAATGTACAGTCCATATTCAAATTTACCATTGTCCCTAAAATGATATTTATGAGTATATTAGTTTCCTATTGCTGCTGTAACAAATGGCATAAACCTATTTTCTTAAAAACAATACAAATTTATTATCCTACCATCTATAGGTTAGAAGTTTAAGTGGCTCTCACTGGGCTAAAATCAAGGTATAGGCAGGACAGTGCTCCTTTCTGGAGGTTCTAGGGGAGAATTCACTTACCTGCCTTTTCCAGTTGTTAGAGGCGGCTCCATTCCTTGGCTCACGGCTCTCTCCCACCTTCAAAGCCAACAATGGTTGCCTGCGCTTTCTCACATCACATCACTTTGACTCCTTTGCTTTCCTCTTCTGCTTTTAAAGGGTCTAAGGATAAGGTGGACATCTTAAGGATAGGTCTTTATTATTCTGCCTGCCACAGTTCGCCCTCTGGCCCCAAAAGATTTACGTTGATTCAACATGCAAAATGCTTTCACCCAATCCCAATATCGTCCCAAATCTCAACGCATTAAGCATCTACTCTAAGTCCAAAATCTCATCAGCTCAATAGTCTTAACTTTCATAATCTAAATCAAGTAAGGGTGAGAATGTGACTTTGATACAACCTGGAGCAAAATTCATCTCTATCTGCAGACCTATCAGACTCAAGAAATGAGTTCCCTTTTCCCAAAGACATTCCCATTCAAAAAGAGGAAGGAAAAAAGAAGTCAACCGTTTCAACCAATGTCAAAATCCATTAACACCTATAATTAATCCTCATGGATCTGTCCTCCAGGATTTAGATTCTGTCCTCTGAGTCATCCTTCCTTTTTATGAAAGATGTGTTTGCAGCTGAGTAATCTTATCAGCCTCTTTCTTGACTTTAGAATTTTGGGGGTCTCACAGTGTCTATCACTTCATAGTCTCTCTTTTCTTTCACCCCAAGCTGGCAGTGTTTCTGCTGGTATAAAGTTCTCAAGAACCTTGTGTGTCTCTGGTGTGTGTCACAGAGATTCACTCGATTAGGCAAAAGGCTCTTCCCATCTATTCCGTGGAGTTAGTTGAGGGGATCCATAAATCACATACCTAATCTTTTCAATTGTCCATATGTGACTGAATACACTGACCCTTTCCACCTTTCCAGGCACTAGCCAAAGCTTAGATAGCCACCCCCTTGGCTCTCTCTCCAAAGCATGCTTTCCTGACAGTGAATCTCCTAATTTTAGCATTCTTTGTAATCTAGATAGATGGAGAATTTCCTAAATCATCAATTCTTGGTTTGTTTTTACTTAACAGTTCTTCCTGCAATCTATGTCTTTCATCTCACGTATTACCACGAGCATTAAGAAGAAACCTGGCTGCACTTTAAACATTTTGCTTGTAAAGCTCCTCAGCTAAAAGCACTTGTCTGTGGTTTAGAATGCCTGCTTTCTGTGTAACTACAGAACCCAACTCTGCTAAGCTTTCTGCTGCTATCTAACAAGGACCTTCTTCCCTCCAGTTTCCAGCAACAAAATCCTCACTTTCTTCTGAGCCTCACTGACATAGTCTTTAAAATCCATTATTTCCATAATAGGTTTTTCAAGGCACTCTAGGCCTTTTCTACCATGCTTCCTAAAATTCTTTCAGCCTCTGCTCAATCTCTAATTCCAAAGCCATTTCCATGCTTTTAGGTATTTGTTAAAGCAGCACTCCACTTTTGATACCACAATTTCTATTAGTTTCCTGTTGCTACTGTAACAAATGATCACCAATTTAGTGGCTCAAAACAACACATATTTATTATTTTTCAGTTCTGGTCTTCAGATGTATGAAATGGCTCCCAATGGGCTAAAATCAAGGTATCTGTAAGGCTATGTGTCCTTCTGGAAAAATCTAAGAGCAAAACTTTTTTCTTAATTTTTCCAGTTCCTAGAGGCTGCCCACATTCCTTTTTTTAAAATTTTTATTTTAATAGTTTTAGGGAGTACAGATGAGTTTTTGTCACATGGATGAATTGCATAGCGGTGAAGTCTAGACTTTTAAGTGAAACTGTCACCTGAATAGTGTACATTGTACCCAATAGGTAATTTTTTCATCTGATACTCTCTACCCTGCTCTTTATGAGTCTATAATATCCACTATGTCACTCTATATGACCATGCATACCTATTGATTAGCTCCCACTTGTAAGTGAGAACGTGAGGTATTTGGTTTTTTTTTCCTGGATTACTTCATTTGGGATAATGGCCTCCAGTTCCCTCCAAGTTGCTGTAAAAGATAATATTATATTCTTCCTCATGGCTGAGTGCTATTCCATAGTGTGTATGTGTGTGTGAATGTGTTTGTGTGTGTGCATATACACACACATTTCTTTTATCCACTCATTAGTCGATGGGTACTTAGGTTGATTTCATATCTTTGCAATTATGAATTGTGCTGTGATAAACATTTGGATACAAGTATCTTTTTTATAGAGTGACTTCTTTTCCTTTGGGTAAATACCTAGTAGTGGGATTGCTGGATTGAATGGTAGGTCCATTTTTAGTTCTTTGAGAAATCTCCATACTGTTTTCCATAGAGGTTGTACTAATTTACATTCCCATCAGCAGTGCATAAAGGTTCCCTTTTCACCATATCCGTGCCATCATTTATTATTTTTCAACTTTTTAATATGGCTATTCTAACAGGGGTAAAGTGGTATCTCATTGTGGTTTTAATTTGCATTTCCCTGTTGACGAGTGATGTTAAGCATTTTTTCATACGTTTGTCAGCCATTAGTTTCTTTTCTCTTGAAAACGTCTGTTCATGTTTGTTTTTTTTTTTTTTTTACCACTTTTTAATGGGTGTATTTGGATTTTTCTTGCTGATCTGTTTGAGTTCCTAATAGATTCTGTATATTAGGACTTGGTCAGATGTATACCTCATAAATATGTTCTCCCATTCTGCAGGTTGTTTATTTACTCTGTTGATTATATGTTTTGCCATGCAGAAGCTTTTTAGTTGTTTAAGTTTCATTTATTTATTTTTGTTTTTGTTGTATTTGTCTTTTGAGTATTAGTCATGAATTCTTTTCATAGGCCAATGTAGAGAATAGTTTTTCCTAGGTTTTCTTCCAATATTTGTGTGCTTTGAGTTCTTACATTTAACTCTCTAATTTATCTTGACTTAATTTTTGTGCCTGGTGAGGGATAGAGATCCATTTTCATTCTTCTGCATGTGGCTATCCAATTTTCCAAGCACCATTTATCGAATAGGGTGCCCTTTCCCCAGTGTATGTTTTTGTCTGCTTTGTCAAAGATCAGTTGGTTGTAGATATTTGACTTTATTTCTGGGTTCTCCATTCAGTTCCAAATTTCTATGTGTCTACTTTTAGATCTGTAGCATGCTATTTTGGTTACTATTGCCTTATACTATAATTTGAAGTTGGGAAATGTGATGCCTAGAGATGGTTCTTTTTGCTTAGGATTGCTTTGGCTATGATTGCTCTTTTTTGGTTCCATATGAATTTTAGGATTTTTTTTCTAATTTTGTGAAAAAATGACATTGGTATTATAATATGGATTACATTGAATCTGTAGATTACTTTGAGTAGTATGGACATTTTAGCAATATTGATTCTTCCACTCCATGAGCATGGGATACTTTTCTTTTTGTTTGTGTCATCTATGATTTCTCTCATTGTGTTTTGTAGTTCTCCTTTTAGAAATATTTCACTTCTTTGGTTAAATATATTTCTAGGTTTTCATTTTGTTTTGTAGCTATTGTAAATGGAATTGAGTTCTTGATTTGGGATTCTCAGCTTGGTTGTTGTTAGTGTATAGAAATGCTACTGATTTCTATACATTGATTTTGTAACTTGAGATTTTACTAAATTCATTTATTAATTCTAGGAGTCTTTTGGAGGACTCTGTAGGGTTTTCTAGGTATAAAATCATATCATAGGCAAACAGAAATAGTTTGACCTCCTCTTTCCTGATATGGATGCCCTTTATTTCTTTCTCTTGCCTAACTGCTCTAGCTAGGACTTCCAGTACTAGGTTAAATTGAAGTGGTGAAAGTGGGCATTCTTATCTTGTTCTAGTTCTTAGGGTGAATGCTTTCAACTTTTTCCCATTCAGTACAATATGTCATACATGGCTTTTATTATTTTGAGGTATGTTCCTTCTATGTCCAGTCTGTTGAAGGTTTTTATCACAAAATGACGTTGAATTTTGTCAAATGCTTTTTACATATCTCTTGAGATGACCACATGGTTTTTGTTTTGAATTCTGTTTATGTGGTGAATCACATTTATTAATTTGCAAATGTTGAACAATCTTTGCATCTGTGGGATGAAACCCATTTGATCATGGTGAATTGTTTTTGATGTGCTTTCAGATTCAGTTTGCTAGTATTTTGCTGAGGATTTTTGCATCTCTGTTCCTGAAGTATATTGGTCTGTAGTTTTTTTGTTGTTGTTGTGTCCTTTCCTGGCTTTGATATCAAGGTTATATCAGCTTCATCAAATGAGTCAGCAATGATTCCCTCCTTCTCAGTCTTTTGGAACAGTTTCAGTAGGATTGGTCTACCAGATCTTCTTTGTAGGCCTGGTAGAACTCAGCGATGACTCCATTCAGTCCTGGGATTTTCTTAGTTGGAATATTTTTTATTACTGATTCAATCTCACTACTCAATTTTGGTCTGTTCAGAATTTTTTTATTATTATTTCAGGATGCTATGGGAGTACAAACATTTTGGTTACATATTATGACTTTGCCTCACCCAAGCCAAAAATAGAGGTGTGCCCTTCCCCCATACAATGGTCACCACATTCATTACTTGTGAGTTTACCCACCCCCACCCCCTAACCCCCAGTAAATATTACTACCATGTGAGCACCTTAGTGTTGGCACCTTAGTGCCAATTCGATGGCGAGCACATGTGGTGCTTATTCTTTAATTCTTGTGATACCTCATTTTGGAGGATGGGCTCAAGCTCTATCCAGGATAACATAAGAGGTGCTAGATCACCATTGTTTTTTGTAATTGAGTAGTGAGTAGTGTACAATGGATACAATACGTATCCATTGTATACGTATACCATATATTATTAATCCACTCATGTATTGATAGGCACTTGGGTTGTTTCCTCATCCTTGCAATAGTGAATTGTGCTGCCATAAATATTCTAGTGCAGATGTCTTTATTATAGAATGTCTTTTGTTCCTTTGGGTAGATTCTTCCTGATTCAGTCTTGGGAGGTATGTTTCCAGCAATGCATGCCTTTCCCTTAGATTTTCTAGTTTGTGTACATAGAGATGTTCATAGTAGTCTCAGATGATCTTTTGTATTTCTGTGGTATCAGTTGTCATGTCCTTTTTCATTTCTGATTGAGCTTATTTGAATAATCTCTTTTCTTTTCTTGGTTAATGTAGCTAGTAGTCTATTGATTTTGTTTATCTTCTCAAAGAAACAACTCTTCATTTTGTTGATCCTTTGTATTGTTTTTTGGTTTCAATTTCATTTACTTTTGCTCTGATCTTTGATATTTCTTATTTTCTGCTACCTTTTGGTTTGGCTTGTCCTTGTTTTTCTAGTTCCTTGAGGTGTAACATTAGATTGTTAATTTGTGATCTTTCTTTCTCTTTGATGCAAACATTTAGTGCTATAAACTTCCCCCTTATCATTGCTTTTTCTGTATCTGAGAAATTTTGATAACTCATGCCATTTTCATCATTCGTTTCAAAATTTTTTTTGATTCTCATCTTGATTTCGCTGTTAATTCAAAGATCATTCAGCAGCAGATTGTTTAATTTTTATGTATTTATGTAGTTTAGAGAGTTCCTTTTGCAATTGATTTCTGCTTTCATTCCATTGTGCTTTGAGAAGATATTTGATATCATTCCAATTTTTAAAAATTTATTGTTTTGTGGCCTCATATATGGTCTGTCTTGGAAAATGTTCCATGTACTGATGAGATGAATGTATATTCTTCAGTTTTGGGATAGAATCTTCTGTAAATTTCTGTTAGGTCCATTTGTTTTAGAGTTCCATTTAAGTCCAGCATTTTTCTGTTGATTGTTTTTTTGCCTCAATGATCTATCTAGTTCTGTCAGTGGAGTGCTGAAATCTCCCACAATTAAGGTATTGTTATTTATTTCTTTTCTTAGTTCTAGAACTATTTACTTTATGAATCTGTGAGTTTCAGTCATAGGTACATATATTTTTAGGAGTGTTATATCTTCTTGCTGAATCAATCCCTTTATTGTTATCTAATGACTGTCTTTGTCTTTTTTAACTGTTGTTTTAAAATCTATTTTATCTGATGTGTGAATAGCACTCCTGTTCAGTTGTGGTTTCTATTTGTATAAAATATTTTTTCTACCCCTTTACTTTCAGTCTATGAGAATCTTTGAAAGTTAAATGTGTCTCTTGGAGACAGCAGATATTTGAGCTATGTGGGGTTTTTTTAATCCATTCCACTAATCTACTTCTTTTAAGTAGGAGCATTTAGGCCATTTACATTTAATATTAATATATGAGATACTGTTCCAGACATTATGTTGATGGTTACTTAGTTGCTCTTTATTTTCCCTTGCGTTACTGTTTTGTAAGAGTTGTGAGTTTTGTTTTTTTTACTTTTGGGTGTTTTTATATTGGTGAGTATTGACCTTTTGTTTCAATGTTTAAAACTCTTTTGAGCATTTCTTGAAGTGCCAGTCTTTGGGGACAAATTCTCTTAGTGTTTGCTTGTCTGGGAAAGCCTTTATTCCCCTTCAACTATAAAATTTAGTTTTTCAGGTAACAAAATTCTTGGTTGACAATTATTCCAATTAAGGAAATTAAAGATAGGATCCCAATCTGTTCTGGATTGTAAAGTTTCTGCTGAGAAGTCTTCTGTTAGTCTGATGGGTTTTTGTCTGTAAGCTACTTGATATTTTTTTCTCACAGCCCCTAGGATTTTCTCCTTTATGAAGAAAACAGATCAATTCTCTTGTAAGTAGCCAATGTTCTGTCTATATATGATTATTTTCCCATAAACCTGGGTTCAGGCTTAAACATTTTTGGCAAGAACACATCATTTGTGATATTATATACATTTTACTATTTTGTGTCACCAGTATTAGCAATGCTAAGCTTGATACCTGGTTCCAGTAAACTGCAATCACTCTACTATAAAGGTACTGTTTTCCTTGATTTAGTAAATAATTGGAAAAGGAACACTTTGATATTGTATAAATATCTGTTTTTACCACCAATATTTTACACGATGGTGTAAGCAACAATTTATTATGTTGGAAGTTGAAAATAATGACTTCCTGATTCTATCACCTAATTCTACTGTCACTTAATTCTATTATCTGACATTCTTCTGTAAAGGAGAGCATTTGCTCCTCCTTTGTTTAAAATATTATTGTAGTGTTGAGTACATTATTATTACTACTACCATTATTATTAAATGTCTTATAAATGCTGTCCTTGTATTTTTTTTATTCTCAAATTTGCCCTATGTAATCAGTGTGAGCCCATTCAGTCAGATCCTAAAATTCTATTGACACAATTCAATTAAGCTTCAAATACCTTCTTGGCTTATAAGACAAGTTATCTAAAACTTGCCTTGAAATTTTACCTGGAGTCAGTCATTTCTCCAAGAAGTCCTAGATGATTATAGATGAAATTAGTATCTTGAAACAGAGATATGGTCACTTAGAGGTACTCATTGCTACTGTGGAAGTCACTCAAGTATTTTTAATTTCTACTTTGACCTTGCTCCAATCTGGAACCTGACTGACCAATTGAATCAGTCAATGAATGAATGGCCGATTAAACAATTGACAATATAATTAATCTTATCATTGAATAAGTTAAGAAATGCTTTGAAGATGTAAAGCACTATTCAAATAGTAGGTGTTTTTTTAATAAATATTTTTTTATTTAAGGTCTTATGGAGAAATTTGATAAAGCGAGGGAGAGACAGAAAAAATAAAAATCAGTGAAAATGTATAAGGGGACAGAGAAGGGGGTATAGCAAATATTTTGGTAGCTTTATAAGACCAGAGAGACTTGGTTTTGGCTATGGATCCCAAGTTTGGCTGTCAAAGAATTGGAATTTATATATGTGTGTGTGCGTGTGTGTGTGTACATATATATATATATATATATATATATATATATATATACTGTGTTAACTTTTTTGCAAAGCATCAGAGCCCTTAGCCAGTTAAGTTTTTATTAACTTAAACTCTAAGAAGGTGATGGTAAGAAAATACAGATGGAAGCCATGCAAAATCCAGGTACTGTGATGGGTGCACCCACAGGCTCAGGCAATCAGAAAGTTACCAGAATCTTCCTGATGGAACATAGAGATATCAACCCTACATCACAGTGAGATTCACTTACTTTTTACCTTTTAAGCTGCTATTTTCCTATCCAGTTCATTTCTGAGCCATTACTCTTTGCTGAAAATGCCATCTTGAAATAAAGTGAGAAATTATTTAACTTTCCATGGAAATTACTAGAGCTTGTCTCTCGATTCATGAAAGTGATACTGGAAACTATTGTCATTAGGAGAAGTTCCAAGTTGAAAGTCAATTTAAAGAAAATGAAAGAAATTGTCCAATCCAAAGATATTTATTGGGTGTACAACCCTGTACTATGGAACACTAGTTTTCTCTAAAATATAATTACACGAAAATGTGATTATAATTTATTTTTAAAAAGAACTAGTACCTGCCAACATTGATAAAAACAAAATACAGCTACCAAACAGAAAAAAAATACACAAGTATTTAAAATGACTCTGGTTTAAATAAATCGATTTATGCTCATTAGAGCATTATAAATACCAGAAGGAAAATTTCAGTTAAGTAAAATTAAATTTTATAAAGCAAATTTGGACTGTGTCCAGGACAAAATAGACAGCATATTGATACAACATATTTTTCAGAGAAATGCTGGATTTGTGGGAAGAGAGCCATAGATGGTCCATTTAACACCCCTGCTGACTTCCAAGGCCAGGAGAATCCAGAGAGTTATTAAGTAGAGAGCTTTCAAATGGTAAGATTTTAGTTTTATTTATTTTTGTATTTCCATTTTCCTTCACAAGTTTGGCACTCAGAAGACATTCAATTAATATTTTTGAGTGAATAAATGGATGAATGTATTAATGAATTAAATGAAGGCTTAGATAATATAAAAATAGTTTTCAAAACTCGACTAATTGTGTTAGAATTCATATTGCACATTAGCTGTAATAGAAAACCATTGTTAATTGTTCAGGCTTTTATCTTCCTTTTAAAGCAGAACAAAGCATGTCTTCATTTTAATAATTAATTTCACCAATATAATAACTCAGCTGCTTCAGTGAGTTTGACGACACGAGAACAACCCAGATTTGACTTTGCAGAGTGAAAAAGTATACAACTTTTCATTGAAAAGAGACTTCAAATACATTGACGATGGCCCTGAGAGTAAAGAAAACCTTTCCAATAGAAAGCACTTTTCTTAACACTATGTTTAAATATTGAATAACTGGGTACTTTTGTTTTGATTGTTAAATCTATAACTAAGTTGTGTGAACATATGGCAGCCTCCTAATACAAAGTTCCTTGGGATAGCTAACGACCTAGGATGAGCCGGAATTAAGTAGCAGTCTCTTGAGGCTCAGCCCTAATTAATTAAAAGAATCAGTAAGCCCATCATGGGTGCTTCCAATGCCATATTCTGGTGCGTCTGAACATGCTTAGAGATCTTAGACATCTATGGCCATCTGTGATGATGAGCATCCTCGCCTTCCAATGCTATTTTTATATACTGTAAGCACAGCTAATGGGTGCAATTAACTCGAGCTCTGGACAGGCCAGTTTGGGCCATAACTGTTGTAACAAGGACCTGTGGCACATGACAGGCTCATTATTAATGCCCGGATTTTTGACCAGTTTGAAAGGTCAAGATCAGCTGGACTCAAGTTTTCCTTCCCCTCTCCCATAGGCACTGTCAATTTGACTATAGCACCAAAAGTTTTCACATTCTATTGGGCATTATATTTACATTGCATGGTTAATTCTGAGTTAATTAACCATTGTATTGTTGATTATTATTCTGGATAAGTAATTATTTATTCATATGGATAAAGACTACCTATGTCTATGGGCAAAGCAAGTGGCACTGAGATGACTGATGCCAGTCTGTCGAGATCTGTCATGAGAGCTGGGCAGAGGTGGAACACAGAACACCTTCCAACTCAAAAACCTGGAGATTGCTACGTGGACCACATTAGTATTTCTGAACATGACCAGCCTTTTTAATTTCCATTTCCTACAAATGGGAAGCAATATGCCAGTGACAGGCTGACTGATGTTTCTCTGAGCACGCCAGATAGCGTTTGCTTCTGCCCAGAGTACAGTTCACGAATCTGGCAAACCCTGGCGTCAAGTTTAATTCAAGGGAGGAAGAAATGTTTTTGTTTATTATGAGGCCTGAAGCAGAGCCAGCAAGAGTGGTGATTAAATTAAAAACAATTTTTTAAGCAAAGAGAAGCAGCATTTGTCTTGTGGAGCAATGGATTATAGACTCATCCCGGAGTAGAACGGAGAGGGTATATAGGGAACCATAAAGTCTAGTCTGTCCAGACCTTTTCTTCTAAATGTGCTAGAGTCACGACAAGGCTTTTAATTTTCTTTTCTGGAATTTTTTCCCCTCTGCAAGCTCATTCTGATACCCAAGCCTTGCACCTTAGGAACACAAAGATGTAGTTACAAAAAGCAGGAAAATCTCCAGTCCAATGTCTTCTACTTAGAGCTCAGTTGGTTTCAAACCTTGTCCTTTCTTGCTAGCCCTGTGCAGCGAGAGAGCTAGGTGGATTCAGCCTGTCTAGACAGTCACATACCTTTCAGTATATACCTAGGAGCCAAATTCTACATTTAGAAGAGCCATGTGTACACCCTTACTTCCATTTCAACTCCACATTATTCTCATGAGGGTAACGTGAAATATAAAGGCAGGAGTCTGGATACGGTGCATCAGTAGTTTCTTCAGGCCTCAGGTTAAGGAATCACTGCCTCTTCTGTAACAATTAAGGCCATTAAATATGAAATGTCCAATTTAGAATTAAAAATTTAGTTTATTATATCTCAAACAAGAAGCAGTACAATTAATCAAAGTATGCACATAAACTATGGACACAGTTTTGCCATCTTAATGGTAGCTTGCTTATGCCAACAGCAAAGAAGTCCTGAGATTGAGTGGTGATAAAATTGCAAAAGGTGCTTTCCATAGCTTGTTGAGAATTGGATATTTTCCCTTGCAAGAAATGCCTCAAAGCCTGAAAGAAGTGGTAGTCAGTTGGTGCAAGTTCTGGTGAATACGGTGGATGACAGAGAGTTTCCATGCCCAGCTTCTGTGATTTGAACAGCATTGTTTGTGCAACATGTTGTCAAGTATTGTCTTGCAACAGGATTGGCCTGTCTCATTAAAAATCTTAACTACTTAATCACAAGCATCCTCATCATTTCAACCAATTGGGTGTAGTAGACATCTACTGTAATCAATTGAGCAGGTTTAATGAAGCTCTAATGGATAATACCAGCACTGGACCACCAAACAGACACCATTAGCCTTCTTTGACCAATATTCAGTTTTGGACTGTGTTTCAGCACTTCGTCTTTGTCCAACCATTGTGTGAAATGCTTGTCGTTGTCAAAAAAAATACATTTTTCATCACACATAGCAATGCGGTATAGCACTGATTCACCTTTATGTCATGACAGCAAAGAAAGGCAACCTTCAAGGTGATTTCTCTTCTGATGCTTGTTTAATTCATGCAGTACCCATCTATACAGCTTCTTTACCTTGCTTATTTGTTTCAAATGGTCCAGTATTGTTGGAATAGTAACGTCAAACCTTGCTGTGTAGGTTGAGATGGATTTGCTTCCACTACAGCTTTTAGCTCATCATTACACACCTTGTCTCAGGTCACACACATGGCTCATTTTCAAGATTAAAATCACCAGAATGGAACTTCTCCCACCATCAATGTCCTGTGCATTTGTTAGCCACATCCTTCCCACATACTCCATTGATATTTCGAGCTGTCTGTACAGCGTTGGTTACACGACTGAACTCATATTCCAAAATAATATGAATTTTTGGATTATCCATCTTTTCACAATAATTGTTCTAAAAAATTTTGAAACATAATCACAAGCCAAAATGTGTGTTTGGAAGAATGAAGATGTACCTTCACAATAAAAATAAAACAAGAAGTGTCAAAGTGAAATGTCAGAGATATCAACTGTCAAACTTAGTACTTAAGGAAATCAGACACTTCATACTTAATAACCTAATATTAATTGTAATTTATTTGTTTACTTGTCTATGATCTGTATCTACTACTACAATGTAAATGCCACAGGTAAGGTGGTCAAAAGCCTGCGAGAAGGCCCCCTGCCTCCTGGTGTCCACACCCTGAGCTGTCCCCTCCACATTGTACCAGGACTGGTCTGTGTGGCCCACGGAATACAGCGGTAGTGGGGATACATCGCCTGTGAGACTAGATTGTGAAAGACTATGGCTTCTCACTTGGGTTTTCCCTCCCCTCTTCTCCAGACCCTCTCTCTGTCTTTTCTCTCCCTCATCACTTTCACTAGGGGACACCAGCTGCCACCTCCTGAGCAGCTCTAGGGAGAGGCCCATGTGGCAAGGACCCAAGTCCTCTTGCCATCAGTCACTTGAGTGTGCCAGTTCTCTCGTTCCTTCAAGCGACTGCATTCCTGCCCAATACCTTGGCTGCAGCCTGTGAGACTCTGAGTCAGAACCATGCAGAAAAGCTGCTCCTGGGTTCTTACCCAAAGAAACTGTGTGCTATAATAAACATTTGTTTTAAGTTGCTCGGTTTTAGTGCAATTTGATCTGCAACAACAGGTAAATAATATAGGAAGGATCCACATTTTATTGTATGCTGCAATTCCCAACACAGTGTGACACACATAATCTCAATAAATTGTCTGAATAAATACTTGTTAAATAAACGCATGAAGCCAGATAGGTCTAACACTTTGTCCAGGCACTTTCTCTAAAAAATGCTTTGTATTTTCTCGGTCAAAGCAGCAACATTTTGACTGCAGTTGTTGGTTAGGGAAATCCACTTGTCAATAAACTGAGAAGAGTTTTTGATCTCAAGAGACACCTCCGTGGAAATACAAAGTTTAGCTAATAATATAGGCCGCCCTCCAGTCTAAAGGTCACATGTTGCATTAAGCAATTGACATAGCACAGATATTTGTAAAAGTCAAGTATAAGAAGTTATAAAGTATGATTTTGTATTGACATCCAATTTCTTCTTCTTAGGGTGCTAATAATTGGGGTGATGAGGGGAGCATCTTTCCTGACTGGTCTACCCCAGTGGTCTGCAGTCTCTGCTCTCGATGGTTTTGCATCATCTACTGATCCTCCCATGTTTCTGCCTCATGCAGACGGTTCAGGAGTAGGTGCTTCTCCGTTGATACAAATCAAAAACATTCCCAAATGCTCTGAATGCAATGGAAATTGTTCGAAATTGTTAAAAAGGAAATCATCAAAAATTTCTAAACTTACTTTCATCCTTAGCTTATTCTCTGAGCAATGGTTGTTTCGCCATGTCTATAACAGTCTCCTTGACTTTAATATTCTGTCTTTGCCTGTGCCCTTCTGAGTGGTGGAAGTGCTCTAGTGGCACCGTCTTTTGGCAGTGACAGAAGAATCTCCAGCCTGAACAGAATGTGGAAAAGCCTCCTTAGTATGAGGCAACTTGTTTATTGATTATTTATGTCATATCCTCTACATAAAGGCCACAGAAGTAGAACTTTTTTTTTTTTTAGTGAAGTCTTTGTAGTAGTAAGTATCTCACAGCCTAGTTAAAGCTGAAGGAGAAGGTATTCAAATAACACCCAATCTTTTGACCCATCACAAATTAAAGAAAATGAAGACTAAGAGGTTTGGTGGTAGCTAAAGAATATCAATGAAATTATGAATATGGTACAATTTCACAGTCTTTTAATTCTTCAGTTTGGAAAACTTCAGACACTTCCGTATGTCTTGTAGGGCATCTGGAATTTTGAATATTCCTGTACACTGATTAAAAATTGCAATGATCATATCTAGCCTTGGTTAAGCATATTTCTTTCTTTTTATTTCAGCATATTACAGGGGTACAAATGTTTACGTTACACATATTGCCTTTGTCTCACCAGAGTCAGAGCTTCAAGTGTGCCCATCCCCCAGACGGTTTGCAAGGAACCCATTAGGTGTAAATATATCCATCTCTTCCTCCCCGCAACCATGTTCTTAATAAGTATCTTCTACTCGGAGTAATTCTCCTTCTGTCTTAACACCGAATGAAGTGCACTGTATTTAGCAAATATTTTTAAACTTTAACTAAATCTTTACTGTACCCAGGGCTGACTGTTCAATTTAAATATTCTCCTTCTGTCTTGACCCAACCATCTACATTCACAGGTAGACACCATGCCCATTTTCAACACATTATAGAAACCATGCCCATTTTCAACACATTTCTGTTTTCTAAACCAATGAGTGTCCCTAACACCAGCCAATCAACTTTACACTTCATTGGAAATTCACTGGAAGACTTATCTCCATTAAACTTTCCTCGACTACAAGGATTGTTTCCTCCATTATTTATTGGTTATAAGTAAACTCAAATATCTGTTCACATCATCTCTTCCTTTGGTTCCTGAGTGCAAGTCTTCTCTCTATGACTAATTTGTAAGTTTCCTTGGAGAAGGTGCCTTACCTTGTGCCTCTGACATTCCTTATAGCACCTGACCCAGTGCTAGGCACAGATGTTAATTCATACTGTCATCAATTGAACACATTTAATGTGATCTTCAATTAGGAGAACAGAGCCAGAGAAAAGGAGAAATCCTCTTTTCAAAGAAACCACAAATGCTGTCAGCTGCACTATCACCATGGGGGGCCAATACGCAGAGGTCTGCTGAGTGCCCAACCTCAACTCCTCAGGCTTGGCTTCCTGCATATTTACAAGGCACAGAGGGTGAGCTTGTCTTCTTTCCCTTTTCTAAGAGGCCACTGCTTACTCTGTTTCCCAAGATTCCTCTCCTTACACTTTGGGAAAATTGTCTACCTTTTTGCTGTCTCCTAAATATATCATATATTCACCTTCTTTATTGAAAATTTTATCTCTAATCTTTAAGAGCAAATAGAGTAGAGAATATCATAATAATCATACTATGGATACCAAAGTTTTCTTTTGTAAACTCACAAATTTGTCTTAGGTCCTCCATCAGGACCTATTATTTCTAATTTCTCAGTTTAGGTGGCCTCTGAAAGCCACATGCATTTCTGTACTTCTAAGGGAGAAGCTCATCACGTCTTTCTCTCCCAAGCCTCTATCGAAACCATCTTCAAAAGGCTTTAATCCTCTGGGTGTCAACCCCTTCCCTACACAAAGACCTCTTTTCCTAGTGAATAGATCTGAAAGTGTGGATATTATGTCCCTTCAAGACTCTGCTTGTCTGCAGCGGTTAGTCTGCACATTTGAGAATGTCCTCATGGGTGGATTCAGGTTTCAGTTAATGTCCTTGTCTGTAAGGAACGATTGCTTTGTTGTGCGCAACTCCTACGTGCTGACAACCCTCGGCCTCTGAACTACCGCTTCCCAACCAAGGTTTCACTTCTTCTCTGAATCACGTGGTACACTGCTTCAATCACTCTTTTTGTCAGCATGATCAAATTAATGTTCTCTTACCCTTTTATTGCATTTGCCCGGCCAACCTCACTCTTGGAACAACCCATCCATCTATCTCTTCTGTTCCTACTCATGGGCTATGAAACAAAAAAAGAGGAATAACACAATGGCCCAAATGAGGGGGCCTCTATTTTATGATCTGACTTCATGGCTTCAGACTGATCCAGGCTCTCAACCTTACTTGGGAATTCCACTGGGCTTCCTGAATAGATTCCTCTCCCATTGTCTTACAGTTACCAAACCTTTCTAAATTTCACCGAGCTTGTCTCGTCTCCCTTCAATCCTATCCCTCTAACAGTTCAAATGTTTTTGTGAGGAATAAGTAAGAAATTGGAAGTAAAGATTGCAGGATGGTGCTTAACACGGAGGAAATATCTAGTAAAAATAAATCCTTATTATTATTAAATAATCAAAACATGCAGAAAATAGGAAATAACAGAATCCCACCACCTACAGGTATTTACTGTTCAGCAGTTTTAAACAGAAACAATAAAATTTATATAAAAATTATTCTCTCAAAATACAAATATTAGTTTATCAATTATTTCTCTAAATTTAAATAGTTTACTAAAAACATTAACAAGCAGAGTTATTTATATATTTTAATGTCATGTATCTTAAAGAGATAAAATTTTATACCTGTTGGTAAAACAATAAAATTTCACAAAACCTAAGGCATGAAAAAGATATTTTTCCAACTTTCTTATTATTAAAAAATATAAACATGAACAAAAAGTTGAAAAAATAGTTTAATGGATGCCTACATACCCACCAAGCAGCTTCAAGTATTAATATTTTATAGTTGCTTTAGCTATCTCCTTGTGTTTGTGTGTTTGCTGAACATTTTCAAGTAATTTTCAGATATGACACTTCAAAATATTTCAGCATGCATCTCCTAGAAATAAATATATTGTTACACATGATCATCATTTCATTGTCACACCAAAGAAAATGAACAATTCTCTGATATCCACTAACATATAGTGTGTATTTAATTCTCCCTAATTTTCCCAAATGTGTTTTCTAAAGCTGTTTTATTTGTTTGTTTATTTGAACAAGATCCAGTTAAGGTCTACATATTGCATTTTGTGTCTGCATCTCTTTGGACCCTTTTATTCTGTAACAGT
>CAUYSK010064843.1:0-18354 GCA_963575035.1 Avahi laniger | reverse complement strand
ATTAATTTATTTTTTCTGGGGTCTATATGATTTTAAAACTAGGTCTTAAATGATATCTCATGCTTCACTGTTCCAATGAAGAAAAAAGAAGGTATTCTTGACAAAGGAACTTACATGTTTAAAGGCACAGAAGTGGTGCAGGTGTTTTAGGCAGCGGTGGTATTCTTGATGGTCTAAGGAAAGAAAGTGTGTGTCAATGGAGAAAATGAGATGGAGAGGATTTATAGTTGAAGATGAAAGAAGTTGAAGATGAAGATTTAAACAGCATCTGCGGTATTATTGAAACACCTGAGCATGTCCCATTCAGGTCCTTTCTTCCTGCCTTCTCCTTAGAAATAATCCTTGTTCTGAATTTTTCGTTTATGATTGTCTCACATCTTTAAAATATCAGTTTGGACTTTTGTCCTCAATGAGTTCCTCAAATGTGTACCACGGAGTACTACTCAGCTATAAAAAATGAATTAATACCTTTTGCAACGATCTGGATGGAACTGGAGTCCACTCTCCTAAGTGAAGTATTGCAAGAATGGAAAAACAAACATCACGTATATTCAATGTTAAATTGGCACTAATCATTCAATACTCATGTGAACATATGGGAGTAATACTGGAGAAAAACCAAGCAGGTAGAAGGGAGAGGAGAGGACAGGTAAATTCACACCTAAGTGGTACAATGCATGCTGTCTGGGTGACAAGTACACTTATAACTTTGACTCAAACTGTACAAAAGCAATTCATGTAAGTGAACTATTTGTACCTCTGTAATACTCTGAAATTAAAAAACCTATTCATTAACTTCTAAAAAAATGATGTTACAATATTTTACTTTTAGACTAAATAAATCAAAAATGAAATTAATTAAATTATCACAGAGAAAGAAATGTAATCTCTTTGAACTCAGGTTTCACAATGTTATTAATAGTGAAAATAATGTTATTAAAATGTATCAATAATTTAATAATTATAACCCTTATCATAAAATAATTTGGACAGAAAATATTTTGAGTAGATGGAGAATTTATAGGAAGAACGTATGCAATGTATATTGAGAACTAATTTATATTTTATTTGATGTGAATGGGGACATATTTAACATTTTCGAACCAGGCTATGTATAATATTATCAAATTGGCTTCAAACATATACAGTATGTACTCTATGTACTATCCTTAATATGTATATAAAATTTTAAAGCCAATATGAATATTTATATTTGAGGAAATGTGAAACATTTGGCTTAGAGAAGACTCTGACAGAATAAAATAGTCAGCTATCTCCAAAATTGTAAAACTCTTTGAGGAATGAAAATTTGAAATTATCTTGCATTTTTCCCAAACCAAAGTAGGTAATGAGTGGAAGCCTGTCTGACTGGCTCAAGGAAATAAACATGTGTAGTTCAAGCTTCTTAAAAATGGTTTTATTTCCTCTAGAGAGGTTTAAGCATAGGCCATTCTATTTTGCCTTACTGTACAATTTTTAAAGAGTATTCTGAAATACAGTTACCAAATCCCACCCAGAAAAAAAATTACTGTGTTAAAAAGAATTTGGTTACTTGCTTAATTATTCATAACATATTTACACAAATTCTAAAAGTCCATTGAAAACTATATATCTTTTGAAAGTCATTTTTATTCATTTTAAATATTATGTATTATCTCTAAGAATTTGGACCTTTTCAACAATCTTCAAAAATTGAGTCCTAAAAAAATAATCATTGACCATACAACTTAATAAAAACCTTCAAAAAATCAATAAATGTTTTAAATGTCTGATCCCAATTAGATGTTGTGCATGTATGTTTAATACACATAATTTTAAACAAGAAGAAAATTATTTACTTTTAACAAAACTGATAATTATCAACATAGCATAAATTTTACATTAGATTAATAATAAAAATTGTTTATTGATTTCAGGATGCCAGAGAATAAGCATTTGTTTTTGCGCTGTAGAGGAAAGCTTCTAAAAGTAAGTAACTTTATGGTCTTTTAAACTCTTAAGCTCTTAAAACTCTCTCCTTGCTTAATTTGCTTCATCTCCATAATCAAATTGTCTCCAAGACTTTTCAGTTATGAAATTTTCTTTCAAAGCATACCTGTTAAGAATGCTCAGGAAGCAGTGTTCTTCAGAATGAAAACTTAGGAATAGGTACTGTGTTTCCCATATACTTACACACTTAACTTGGTTACACAGATATACACATGTGTGTAGGCAATTCAGTGATATTTATATAATTTTATTGTATTGTAAAACATAGGACATGTGAGAGATGAATGAGGATTTCTCAGGTATTTATTACATCTTGTTGATAGTTATTTTACCTGCCGCCCTGACATCAAGTGGATTATCTCCATTTCCCAAGGGGCTTATTTGGGGATAAGCTGAAAATGAAATGTATTATGAAATGTAGTTTAATAAACTCAATGATACTACATTGTATAGTATATGATATAACTATTGTTGATTAACCTGGCGCATGTTAATTTACTTTTCAGAAACTGAAAGGAAATAAAAAATTATAAATACAAAGATGATAATAAGTAATTAATGATGATCTAGTTTTTGTAGTATTTACACATTAAGGTAATATCTAGAAAATTACTAGACTTCACCAACTCTTAAGATATTATTCTAAGTATTATAAAAAGTTAGATATTGTCACCTGGTTTTGCTTATTTATATTCATTTTGTTTTGCTCACCAACCATTTAAATAAAAGATATACTAAATAAAGAAAATAAAACTACAATGATGTGAAATTAGTGGTAACATCTGTGGCTCAGGAAATTATACTGGTTTTAGAATAAGAAAGAATAATATGTGATTTTCATATTGACTTTAATTCGTTTCAAATTAGTAAAACGTATGAGGCCAATAGGAACATCTACTTAAAACATTTTCTCCCTACTTTCTCTGAGGCGACAAACTATATTATAGGTAAGATTAACTAGATGAAAAAGAGAAAATCAAATAAATATAACTGAAATGATGCTAAAATCTTTTTACTTGGATGGCATACACGATGAATACACTACTTGAAAGATGCATTGACATTAATTTACAGATACACAACTTTGATGAGGAAAGACTAATAGTAGGAATTCATATTCTGATATTCTGATATGACTAATTCAAATTAAGTATCCATATAGCCATTATCCAGTGATGATACTCTGATATATTCATATCGAAGAAAATTCACACAGGTCCTTAAAGTGACTTGAATCAAGTATTTCCTTCAGCATTACAGTTGACTTTAAACAACATGGGTTTGAACTGCGTGGGTCCACTTACACACAATTTTTTTCAATAAAAGTTACCCCGAGTGACCGAGTGTGCCCACCTCTCCTGCTTCCCCTTCCACCTCCTCCACCTCTTCTGCCTCTGCCGCTCCTGAGACAGACCAAAGCCCCTGCTCTTCCTCCTCCTCCTCAGCCACTCAGCGTGAAAACGACGAGGATGAAGACCTTTATGATGATCCAGTTCCACTGAATCAATAGTAAATACATTATCTCTTCCTTATGATTTTTTTTCTTTTTTTCTTTTTTTTAGACAGAGTCTTACTCTGTCACCCAGGCTAGAGCACCCTGGTGTCAGCCTAGCTCACAGCAACTTCAAACTCCTGGGCTCAAATGATCCTCCTGCCTCAGCCTCCTGAGTAGCTGGGACAACAGGCACGCACCACCACACCGGCTAATTTTTTCTATTTTTAGTAGAGACCGGGTCTTGCTCTTGCTCAGGCTGGTCTTGAAATCCTGACCTCAAGTGATCTTCCCGTCATGGCCTCCCAGAGTGCCAGGATTATAGGCACAAGCCTCTGTGCCTGGTCCCTCATGATTTTCTTAATGATGTTTTCTTTTCTTTAACTCGCTTTATGCTAAGAATACAGTATATAATACATATACAAAATATGTGTTAATAAGCTATTTACGTCATTGGTAAGGCTTCCAGTCAACAGAAGGTTATCAGTAGTTAAGTTTGAGGAGAACCAAAAATAATATAGGGCTTTCTGACTGCACGAAGGTTGGTACCTTTAGCCCCTTGGTTGTTCAAGGGTCAACTGTACTTTTTGTTATGATTAATTAGAAACAACCTATTCATCTGTCTGGAAGAGTATATAAGTTAAACATTAAAATGTTTTAGTGAGAAATAATAATGGCTTGAATATGTATATAGCAACATGGTTGGAGTTGATATAGTACAATACTTAGTGAAAAAAATAAGAAATAGAATAATTGGGCACATGGATACATACATGTGCATGATTTAATTAAGTAAAAATATAACGCTTCTATAAGAATATACATAAACAAACAAATGACACATAGTAAACAAAATTTATTGACTAGATTGATTATATATGTGGGAATAAATTATTAAATAAAAAGAGAAAGCAACCTGTCAGGGGCTGAAGTAGTGTGACACAAATGTAGAAATGTCATTCATCCAACCACTCAGCCACTTCCTGCATAGTTGTTTTAAATTTTATTTATAAACAGGTAATATTGATTCATTTATCAAATCTATGTTTATTAAGCTCCCAACATATGTTGGAGAGAGGCATTCAATAAATCTATTTTTGAATGGTTGAACATTTAACCACTTCACTTTTAATCATAAGTGCATAAATGCAATGTTGAAAAGGCCAAATTGATAAATCTATGACAAACTTTGAAGATTTCAATTCACTAAATTGAATTGCTAAAAAATCAAAGAGGAAAATTTAATTTTAATTGCAGAATGTAGGACTTTAACTTCATTTAAAAAATCAATCCAAAATATCCAAAAGCTAAAATTGATTCAAAGAGGACTATTTACCATTAAGAATTTTGAGCTATTGAATTGTAACTTCATAAAGAAGAGAGTATTTATATTAGTAAAAGAAATTATAATGTAGAATTAAGTTTATTATTTACAAATACTTTTTGTTTTTCTAATTGTATTGATAATTTTAGTCCTCAGAAATTTCACCATAAACAAATATTCTTCTTTATAATAACATGAATAAGATGAAAAAGGTAAAGTTCAGAAGTGGCTTTCTATATTACTATAAAGATTTGCTGAGCTCAGAGTGATATATTGACTCAATAATGCTAAGGTTAATATTTGCCATCATTTCAACGCGTCTTAAAATTGGCAAAATCACTGATCGATTTAAGCATAATTAAAAAGGAAGGAGTTTGAATATCATGTAAGACTGCATTCCAGCAAATCTCTTCAGACACAGTAGAGCATCAATGAACTAAATGATTACTATTGACTTAAGGCATAATGGAATGGAGATTATATAAGGAAAGCGTTATTTTCTGAAAACTGCATTTTCATTGTCATTTTTGTTATGTGAATGATGCAGTTGTGTGTATTTTAGATATGGATTCACTACTTTACTTTATTTTATTAGTTTGAGTTCCATCCTGCACATGGAGACTAAAGCAAGGCCTTGGGCACAAGCGGCTCCTTGGGAGGGGATCCTGAGAAGCCGGAGTTAAGAAAAAGGAACAGTGTTGGTTAAGCAGAGAAAGCCAATAAAGCGCACGTCATTGAGTTGGCCACCAGGACGGTTATGCCATTCATTAATATTAAGCTACTGTCTCTGAGCTCCAAATCCACTCTTGCATACTATCCTGGGCTAGAAAGCCACATTTCTGTTTTGCCGGCTTGTTCATTGTTAGCCGCAGACAGCAGGAATGCTGAAGGGAGGCTATCAGATTGGAGGGAAAGAGGGCAAAGGAGGGAAAGAGGGCAAAGGCTATCAGATTGGAGGGAAAGAGGGCAAAGGAGGCACTTGCACCTTCCTCTTTGCTTCAAGTCGCCATCGGATTTGCCTCCTGGTCTTGATCCTGTAGGCATCCTCTTAACAGGCTGTGGTTACACCCTGGCAGCCGTCTCTGTAACAACTGGTAACTACAGTTTTTCTACTACTTGAATAACCAGCCTAATTAAATACCCTTCGTACACAGCACCAGAATGGGTCCTGCTAGGACACCCAGAATACTTGTCACTTCCTGTTCAACAGGTACACTTAGCCCTGTTTCACGATGTTCCTCAAAATCTCAGGACAATTGAAATTCCTGTGAACTATTCTGTGACAAGAAGAAGGGCGGTTAAAATAGCCTTGCTATACTTCCCACACAAAAGCAAATGCCTACTTATTCTCTTTTCTGAACAGATTTGTAAAGAATGCATTTGGCACATCAACTTGCATGTCCAGTGCCAGAAGCTGTGCAGATCTGATTAGGAAAGACACATCCAGCACCACAGTTGCAAGAGGAGCAACCACTTAGTTAAGATTATATTAATAAACAGCTCATGGTCTTATGCCAAAATCCATTTGGTAGTTGCAGGGGCCACATGAGTGGATAAACAGGAATAATCCATCTCTGAGTGTCACTACCTACAATTTGACTTGGGATAAGGAATTGCTATGATTTATTGTCATGGCTAGAGTTAGGAGGGCAGTTTCCAGGGCTTCCGTCTGGTCTGTTCTACAATGACAGCTCTGTCACTACAGGAAAAGAAATTAATTTAAGAGCGCTGCCAGCTGCTAAATATATTCATCCCAATTATGTACTTGAGGACCAGAGCAATAATGACAGAGTATCACTGTGAGGCACATTCGAGCCAGGAGTCCATTTACACGTGAGCTCCCTAACCCTCCAGTCTAACTGCATGGCTGTGCTGGCACTTGGGGCCCTCTTCTATCTGCACCAACTGCTCTCAAAAATCTGGCATTCCTTTTCCCCCAGTGTACAGTCAAGCTGACAAACGGGCACAGACAAATTTAGTTAAGATTTGGAGGAGTACGTACTGTTTATATTCATAATGGCATTTCAGGTTTCTTTCTCAGAGGTAGCCAGCCAAACCACAATCAATGGGCCATGGATTTAAGAGCTGACTTAGTCTGAAAACTAGTCAGGATATCACAATTTTTAATTTTAGTCAATGGCATAATCTTCTATTGAGCAGTAGTTAATTTTTTTCTAGTTATACAAGGTAGGAAATACTCTGTTCAACTGCTCATCTCCATCATCTCTAGAAACACCAAGGTCTATTAGACATCACCACAGATCACACTCATTACCACTCTAAACTTGTTGGCCATGACAGTAATTACATCTGCCATACCCCTGACAGGTAAGTGCCACCACCTGGATTCTGCTCATTTAGAATTCTGTCATTCTCATTGACCTAAGGGAGCCCACGTCTGCATCAACACCTGCTACAGTGAAACCCTGGCCTAGGGGACAGCCACCACTGAACTCCTCAAAGACGCCGTTGCCCTTTGTCAGGGCTCCCTTACAATTCCCATATTGCCGTGTTAGGGTGTGTTCCACATGCCCTTCTCAGGATATTATAAATTCCAAGTCATGGGGAAAAGCCACCAATAACAATAAATTCTTTTTCACCTAGATTTGTGACACACTCCAGCCAACTCCTCCCAACAGTCTTGTCTACTATTCTTAAGTTCCTCTAGGAAAGCTATAACCAGAGTGAATGCCAGTACCTATGAGCCAAATCCTGCAAATCTATCAGTAAACAGTTATTGTCTCTTATACAAGGGACTGTACATCTTGGATGTGGCTACCCAGAAACCCAGCTCTAGTTACTGATCTGGAAATCATGACAACACTCAGGCATGAATCATGAGGAAAGCAAGCATCACCTCATGAAGCATGCATTTTAGTCTCCAGACCATGAGAAAATCTCTCAGCTCTAGCAGTGAGGAAAAGTCCATTCTGGTTTTTCCAGGGTTTTAAAGAGTATCTCCGAATTCGACTTTCTCAGATTCATTCACCAATCTGTTTCTATCCCAACTATTGGGTTCTTTCTCATTTCATATCAGGGCCTTAATTTTAGTGCAGGAGATTTTGGAGACTGCACATTTATTTGCCCTTTAACTTCTTCTAGCCTCATCATTAAATTCAAGGCCTAAGCTTCATCACTGTTTACTTTCCATCTGCAAGAGTTCAGTGTCTCTGTAAACACTTCCATGGAGACCTTCTGGTTTTCACACTGTGCCTGGAGTTTAGAGTTCTTGGCTTCAGCCTGACATTCTTGTTTTTCAAGGCTTGTTAGGCTCTATTATTAAAAGAGCCAATGCCACAGTCTTAATAATTACTATTGCCTCTACCCAACTCAAGAGCTAGAGCAATTCCGCAAGCCAAAGCTTCCTCTTCTACTGTACCTTTCCCTGATTAAGCACAGGCAAAAGCCGTGGCGTTGGTGATTCTACAGTAAACCAGAGCCTATACCACCTTTGGTACCACCAATAAATTGTCTCTTTTGTCCAGGAGCCTCTGAGCAATAGAGGTCCAAAGTCCCACCCCAAGGGACTGCTTTCTTGGGCCACTTCCATTATAACCATCTTATTTTTGTTTCACCCAAAAGCAGAGCCTGAAACAAGATTTAGTTTCAACCATATTAGTTGGGAGGTAGTTTCAGGAACAGGAGGAGAGAATAGGGTAAGTGAGACAGGGAAGGAAGGAAAGGTGAGAAAGTATGTGCTGTTGATCTGGCCACTGAACAAACGGTGCCCATTCCTATGGGGGATCCTTTGCGGATCAAGGAAGGAGGCCCCTTAACATGTTTACTCTGATATGATAGGAAGCGATGTACTCACTAACTCCCATTCCATTTAAATGGTCATTGCCTGCTTCCAGGGACCTTAATTTTTTTTTTATTTCAGCACATTATGGGGGTACAGATGTTTAGGTTATGTATGTTGCCCTTGTCCCTCTTCCCCTGTTGCCTGAGTCAGAGATTCAAGCGTGTCCATACCCCAGATAGTTTACATTGCACTCATTAGGAATGTATACACCCATCCCCTCCAGGGACCTTAATTTTTCAAGATTTTCACATAGCCTCCTTGTGCTGGCTGGAATGCTTTCCTTAACTTCAGGCAAAAAACAAAACAAAACAAAAAAATGTTCAGAGCTGGCATCAGACAGGACTACTGTTGCACTGAAATCAGCTGAGCAGAGGGGGATATAAAATATGGCACTAAACTAATAGATTGTAAAAATAACTGCCATACAAGTTGATATATTAATGAAGAGCCCAGAAATAGACTCAGGTCCGTATAAAAATACATTGCATGATGAAAACAACATTTTAATAATTAATTGGACAAAATATATAAAATTCACAATATGATTACATAATTAGAAATTAATTTTTGACTTGATATTTGATGAAATCTTGACTGTGGGGAAAAATAGGAAAATTCATCATAGTTGTTATGATCTATTAATGATAACTGAATTCATAGTAATATCAAAACTTTTTCCCATACTTGAATTTAATGATCACTAAGTGTCATCTTCAATATTCCCTGAGAGAGGAACACTTTAGAACTTATATAAAGAAACTGAGTGACATTATTAATTAACATTGTGCATGAATAGAATTCAAAAATTTTATTTTTGCCAGATATTGCAATATATAAAAGCGATTGAAAGTAATGTTTTCATAAAGCTAAGTTTTTTTTTTACCAGCCATAATATTTCCAAACAATATATCGGTACCCAATTTATTTTTATAGAAATGTAATAGGTAAAATTATATTTAACAGTTTTAAAGTAATGAACCTACAAGTTACAATATAAATGAGAAGAAAAAATAGGAAAATCATCAAGAGGGAGATTAGGAAACTTGCACAAGGTTAAGAGCCTTGGAAATTGTTCTACTATTTTAAACCATTTCTGACTCTCGAGAAAATTGACTGTGTGTGCCTATGAAAGAAAAATACAATCAGAAAGAGCACAGCAGGAACCAGATAAACCTTTTAGAAAAAAAGGACATAGGCAATATTTAGAAAGACTTTGTCTGAAGTCCACAGGAAAAAAGAACGTCAAGACTGAGGATTAAGAGATATCCATAGAGCAAAAATACCACGGAAGTACGATTGGCAGACTATTATTGATGGATTTCAAATCCTAGAAGACTAAAAACAAAGAGAAGAAAGGGATCAAAATGTAACAATAAAAACAAACCAGAACTGTCGTATAGACTGAATTATACCGCGGACAGAAAAGTAAAACCATCATAGACTCTCATAATAGAAAAAAATATAAGGAATTTGTATTTTACATGTGATTATAAATGTACCTACTTGTGGAAAAGTCTTTGGACATAGCTGCAAAGTAAATAAAATGCAGTTGCTATGAATTTCAGCCTGAAGAAGTTATATTTATCTATATCTATATCTATCTATATCCTGGTGGTTCGTTCTCTCTAAAGAAACCTAATACAGACTGAAAGTTTCAAAACACAGTTTGGTTTATATTGCAAGTAAGGTTTCAACAGTCCCATCCTCAATTTGTTAGGGTGGGATCAAAACAATTGCTCAGGGCTTTCCCATCCTAGACTGTCCTTGGGCTCCTGCTGACTCTGTAGTAGGAAAACTTCTCCATTTGGGCAGATCACTCAGCCTCCCTTCAGTGCTAACTTCAGGAAGAGAAGCTTTGTCCTTATTTCATATGCATTGAAAACTTAAGAGAGTATATACCAAACTTTAACAATGCTTGTATCTGAGTGATGGCATTTCATGTTATTTCATTTCAGCTTACCTGTATTTTCTATTTTTTTCCCTACTATAAACATATATTGCCTTTGTAATCAGGAAAACAAAAATGAAAATAGAGAAAAATGGATTCGAGATAAATATTGTCTAAGTTTTCATACTGATCAAAACACATAATACTCTGCTCTATTCTTTACCGGTAATATTTGAAAATTGATATAAAACAATTAAATGTAGATAAATATAATTCAAGGAAATAGCATTTAGGGTGTAAATAGTTTTATGTTTTAATAATCAGAGGCAATTCTAATCAAAATACCATTATGAAATATATGCAGATGCCTTCATTTTATACCAATAAATTCTTTTATTTTAAAGCTAGAATTATACCAAATCATGTAAACAAAACACTAGTGGAAGCTCAGTACTAGTGCAAAACACCAAAAGCCACATAATGACAACTGCCTTTTATGAAATTTCAGTGAGTGTTGTTCTCACACCAGTATTAACATTAACTGCTAGTGTCCTTAAGTCTTGTTCTCTTTGTGATGGAGAAGTTGTGTTCTGCCGTAAGTCCAATTCATTAGCATTGGTACATTCTTACCAGTTTCTAAATATTGATTAGAAACTACAGCTTCTGCTTGTACAACATCATTAGCCTTCAATTGCAAAGACTACTTGAAATCCTGAAATCCACTTAAAGCTTTAAGAAGGGTGAGTGAAGGGAAGCCTTAAACCACCACAGACAGGCATGTTGTTGTTAATCCTACCACAATAGCAACAAAGGGGTGAAAATTAATGCTTGCTCCTGTTCAGGTCTAGAAAACAAAAATTAATCTTTATTAAGGCCACTAGTATTGGTGTCTGACTTACTGGTTAAATAATAATGAATAGACAAGCACTATTTTATTATCCTTATTTGCTTTCTGCCACATCATGAGCAGCTTATGCTAACAAGGAGCAAGACACAGTGTCTATTCACCAATAGCCACTCTGTATAGAAAAGGAACTCTGCTTGTTGTTCTAAATAATGATAATCATGTGATCAGCATGCCTGTGGCTTGTAGCTTTAGTTTCAAAAACTGATTTTGTGTTATATATGACTCCTAACATCTCTATTAAATAAATGTTGTTATAACCACTTCATTCCAAAAGCATTCATTCACTAATCCAGTATCTACAGGGCAAGGGGATTCTTGTCTATTTGTTTCTGTGCTGTATCCTGTATCCTGAGATATTTTTCAAGATAATGCAAATATTGAGGAAAATAGTTGAAATTCAATCCATCCTCACTGGCCCTAGGTCTTTTTAGTGGATTTTCCTACTATAATATAATGCCTTCTATGAAAAAAAAAACATGTCAGGAACTTATATATTCATTATTTCATAACCAAGATTGAGTTCTTGTTTTGATTTGGACATTTTAAAATTATGGCACTTGAACTGTTATTAGGTAAAACTGTGGATAAAGAGTTTCATATTAAGATTTAAAATTATTGAAAGAATACAAGTTATTCAAACTACAGTGTACCTAAATTCTTATTTGTATGAATTTTGAATAATTGAGGAGCTATATTGTGTTATTAATAGTGGTTACTTCACTTGGTGGGAGGGTATGTTAATTAAATGAAAGGGCGCATATTTTTATACACAAAGATGGTTGGATGCTTTCAATGAGTATACAGAACACACATAGTTTAAGATGACCATTTTTTTATATCCTCCTATTGGCCAGACATCTCATGTGCTCTGTTTTTCTTCAAATCCTGTGCAACCAGGAATTATTAGTCAAATTTTTCAGAGTAGGAAACCATGAGTAAGTTATCTTAAAGATATCAAATAATTTTTTTCAAGACCTCACAAAGAAGAAAGAATATATAATCACATCCAATCATATCTCCCTCGATGTTAATTTTTCCAGCTATATCCTATAGTGATATCATTCAAACGCACTGGCAAGCAGTTCTGAGTAGGATCTCCCAGCTGTGGATAAGAGCTTGATCATGAATAGGAGGGAGCTCTGAATAGGAGAGAGACCCTATAAAGTTGTTTATTAGGTTCCCTGCTCCATTCCAGGGTATGATATACATGGAAATAGCCCCAAACAGCATACGGCCAACTTTGAGAACTGAACTATGATCTAGGCTATGAGGCAGGTCCCAAGCTGGATCCTAGGGGATGTCAACATTGGACAAATCAGAAGAGCCCAGTAAAAGCTTAAAAATCCAAATTACATCTTTAGAAAATTAAACATATAGTAAAAAGAAAATTTCAGACCAAGATGATTCACTGATGAATTCTACCTAACACTTTAGGAAGAAATAATATCAATTCTACACAATCTTTTCCAGAAAATAGAAAAAGAAGAATGTTTCCCAACTTATTCTTATAAAACCAGCATCACTCTTATAACAAAACAAGACAAAGGCATTCCAAGGGGGTGAGTGGGGAGGCAACTACTGAAGCAAATCCTTAATAAAATGTACCAATTTTAATCTAGCAATACATAAGAAAAGGATAATACAGCATGAATGGAAGGTGGTTCAACATTTTTAGAAATTTACCAATGTAATTCATCATTTAATCTTTTGAAGTCTAAATAAGAGAAAAACATACATAAATGCATAAATAAAATGATTCAACAAAATTCACACTCATGATAAAATTTTAAAAAACTAAAAATAGGAGGTCATTTTCTTGACTTAATAAAGATTTATGAAAAACCCACAACTAACATCATACTTGGTGATGAGAATCTGAAAGCTTTGTTCCTAAGATCAGGGGTAATGCAAGGATATCTTCCCTCATCACTCCTATTTAGTACTGTACCAAAAGTCTTAGTGCAAGAAGACAAGTAAATAGGAAAAAAAAATCATACAAAGTGAAAAGAAAGAAATAATACTGCCTTTATTTGCAGATGGCATGACCGTCTATGTAGAAAATCCCAAAGAATCTAAGAAGTTACTTTCAAAACTGGTAACTGAATTTAGCAATGTTGTAGGTACAAAGTTAATATGTAACTGTCAATTGAATTCCTATATGCCAGCATTGAGAAAATGAAATCTTATATTAAACAATAATACCATTTATATAATCTCCCACAAATAAAATACTTAGGTATAAATATAAAATAACATACCTAGCATCTATATGCAGAAAACTATAAAACAATGATGAGAGAAATCAAAGAATATCTAAATAAATAAACAGATTTACCCATTGTGTTCATGGAGTGTATGACTAATTATTGCTAAAACATAATTTCTCCCAAATTTGATCTATGTTCTCAATACAATCCCAATCAAAATACCGAGTTATTTAGAGATATCAACAACCTGATTTTAAAATTTATATGGAAAGATAAAATTACTTCAACAGCCAAAACATTTCTTTTTTTATTGACACATACCATTGTACATATTTATAGGGTGTATATATATTAAAATAAGGAAACTCATATTAGCAATTTCAACTTTTACTATAAAGTTGCAATAATCAAGATGTAGTATTGGTGAAGGAATAGATACATAGATCAATGAAAAAAATAGAGCATCCAAAAATGTACCTAAATATCCCTATTGACTTTTAAGAAAAAAATGTAAAGAAAATTCAGTGGATAAAACATATTTTTAGGTAAATTTTGCTGGAAAAAGTGGACCTCAGGTGGAAAACAACAAACCTCGAGTTCCTCCTCACACCTTATACAAAAAGTTAATTTAAATGGACAATAGATTTAAATACAAAATGTAAGACTATAAAATATTTGGAAAAACAGGAGAAAATCTTCATGATGTTGGCTTAGCAAAGAGCTCAAAATATAACATTAATCATGATCTATAAAAGAAAGAAAACTATAAATTTGTCATCAGTGTAATTAAAAAGTGTGTTTTGTGTCAGACTCTGTAATAGAATGAAAAGTTAACCTACAGGTGAAAGAAAATATGAGCAAATCATAGCACGTATAAAGGACTTGTTTCCAAAATATATCAATCTTTTTCTAATCATAAAAATAAGAAAACACACAATTCAATCTAAGAAAAGAATTTGTAAAGCTTTAAAGATATTTCACAGAAAGAAAATAAACAAGTGGCATATCAGCACATAAAAAGTTGCTAAATGTAATTTCTTACTATAGAAGAAAATAGTACTAGAATGAAATGCCATGACACATCTATTTTAAGGTCTAAAGTATTCTGATAACACCCATTCTGACAACATGCTTAGTTCTCAGATCATTGAGAAGGTATTGCTATGTATAGTGTAAATTAGGAGTCACAATACATTTGGGAAAGTGATCTACCATCAATTATTGAAATTACCATACTTTCCCATTAAACTGCAATATCACCTTTGTTATAATTCATCTAATGGAATATATGTGTCTTTGGAGTCTCTTACTTTTTATTCATCTCTTAGTCTGTCTTAGTGCCAAACCTGCTCCATTGTTATTAATATTGAAACAGTCTAGGAGCATAGTATGAATGGTCCAGTTTTCATTTTCTTGCAAATTTCCATGGCTATTCTTGGGTGTAAGTTTTCCCATAAGTATTTAGGATTTTTTTAAAAAAATTTGTGCCCTTATCCCCCGAGGAACTCTTAAGATTTTGATTGAGAATGTTTAGATCAAAGGTGGGGAAACTGTGGTCTTCTAGGTCCTTAAGTGAGGCCTTTTGACTGAGACCAAATTTTACAGAACAAATCCTTTTATTTTTATAAGTACATTTTGTACATCTTTTATATATTTATTTTATTTTTTAAATGAACACACTTAAAATACCAAAGAATAAAATATGTTTCAAGGAAATAGTCCTCCCAAATTGACTGGCACAATTAGAACATCAGTAAGCCATTTAGAGTTAAATTGATGGCTACCACGCTCATGATTTAGTTCTAACTTCCCCCGCCTGACTGATGCCGCTACTGCATGAGGCTGATTGGCTACAGTTTATGGGGGTCAAGTATGCCAGTCTGTTATCAGCTTTTGGCAGTGGTGAACTGTGTTTCTGTTTGAAGTGGAATTTGGGAATAGTTGCACAGCTTGACAGTGTTTTCGAATTCTGTCTGCTTAATGGCCCATCATGTCAAAGAAGACCAAGAGAATGCTGAAGGAAGAACACAGATTTTTTTTTAATAAGGATTGGGAACTGCAATGGTATCTTGTTTCTGCTAAAGGCGAGATGATTTTCTTGCTTTGTGATACTGCAATATCAACATTAAAGAAATTCAATGCTCATTAGCATTATAACACTCATAAGGACCACAAATATTTTACATTAGAGGGAGAGGTACGAAAGGTCATATTGCAGAAATTAAAAGATGAAAAGCAAAAGCAAAGACAATTCTTTCAAGCAGCAATAAGACCTGGAAATAATGCCACTGAAGCAACTTATAAAGTAGCTTATATACTCGGGGAAATAAAGGAAGCTATTCAGTGATGTAGGAATTGAGAGAGAATGAGTTGTTGAAGTTGTATTACAAGATGAGTAGACCCCGATAACATTTCAAAGTACAAACAACTGGCTCTTTCATGGAGAATGATAACTGATCGGCAGCATGAATTAGTCTTCAACTTAACAGAACAACTTTATGCAATACTTCAAAAGGAAAATATATATTATTCCATCGTTTTGGATGAATCAACTGATACTACTGACTCAGCGCAGGTTTTATACTTCATTCAGGTCAACATTTCTTTGCTAGGAAGAATTACTCTCTTTGAACACTCTTGCGAACACAACATGGGGGATAGATATCTTCAACAGCTTTCAAGATAAATGTCATGAAGTCATATTGAATTTGGTAAATTTAGTAAGTGTACGTACAGATGGTGCACCTTTCATGACAGGAAAACATGAAGGGTTTATTGTACAGATAAAAAAGTATTAACAGATCCAGATGCTCTCATTTCTTTTTATCATATCTTCTATCACCAAATTTCTGTGCTAAAGCTACTGTTTTAAGTGACACTTTGTAACAAGTTATAAGTGCTGTTAACTATATTCATGAAAATGCAACGTAGTATCATCAGTTTTGTAATATGCTAAAGGTGAACGATGAGGTATTCAGTGTGGACTTGCGGTATCATTCTAAAGTGTGTTGGCTATTGCAGGGACAGGTGTTAGCCAAAATTTTATCTCTGCAAGAACAGATAGCTAAATATTATGAAGTACAGATTAGCAATGTGAATTATCAAAAGGAGATTTCTATAGGAATGAATCATTTCTTTGTGATATCATGTCGAATCAAAATGACTTGAATATTTCTTTGCAAGGTAAAACTAAGTCTAAATATGCTATGTGACAAAAATCCAAGCATTTTGGAAAAATTTATCTTTTTTCAAAACACTTCTCCTTCAAAAGGAAATTTTAGATGAACATTTTCTCAGAAAAAAATCATTGATGAACAGGATGATATATGCAAATCATCTGAAGAATATGCAGCCGTTATGGACCTATTAATTGGAGAATACAATGAAAAATTCACTAACTTTGAGAATCATAACATGACACTCAAATTAGTATTTCAATCTCACCTAGCTGATATCACCAAGGCATCTGAAGAACTACAGATGGAATTGATTGAGCACTCAGTGGATGACATTTTAAAGTCATCATTTGATGCTAAAAAAGATCCAGTTGTGGGTTCATTGCGCACTGTCTGGTAGATGGACACACTTGTAGCTCGGACTTAGGCGGGGCAAAGACAATATATGTAACCTAAACATTTGTACCCCCGTAATATTCTGAAATAAAAAAATTTAAAAAAAGAAGATCCAATTGAAATATGGAAAAATGTAGTGGAATACCCACACCTTCGGCAACATTCCTGAAAATTCCTTTCTTGCTTTTCAACCACTTATTACTGCTAATCTACATTTTCCTACCTGACCCAAATCAAGGTGGCCTTAAGGTCACAAATGATTGCTATCCATCTAGAGGATCCACTGACGCTGGGGGCCTCCAGGCTGCAACCAAATATTCAAATGCTTTCCAGCAAAAAGCAGACACAACAAAGTCATTGACAGGTTAGTTAACTTTAAAATTAACAAATAGTTTTCATTTTTTGAAATTATTAAATACATAGTTAGATTTTTACAAAATAATGTACATTTTTAAATATATTTAATTGAAGTTTCTTGAATGCAGCCTTGTTTGATTATAGCTAAATTAATGCAGCCTTCCAACATGAAACGATTTCCCACCCCTGGTTTAGAGTAGTAATAGATTAATTTGGGGAGAATCCACATCTTGAAAATATTTAGTCTTTCAATCTTTGAATAAATCTTTTCCTTCATTAAGTTAGATTTTTCTTTAATTTCTTTCAGTAATGTTTTGTGAATTTTTAATGTGAAGGTTTTGCTCATATTTTGTTTGATTTATGCCTAAGTGATATCTATGGATTCTATTGTGAGATATTGTCATTTTTTGCTTCCTGTTGGCATATAAAAATATGATTAAATTTTGTATATTTACTTTGTATTTAGAAAGATTGCTTAATTTTTTTATTTCTAAAAGTTTGTCCATAGCCACTTTTTTTTTTTTTTTTTTTTTGAGACAGAGTCTCACTGTGTTGCCCGGGCTAGAGTGAGTGCCGTGGCGTCAGCCTAGCTCACAGCAACCTCAGACTCCTGGGATCAAGCAATCCTTCTGCCTCAGCCTCCCGAGTAGCTGGGACTATAGGCATGTGCCACCGTGCCCGGCTAATTTTTTCTATGTATTTTTAGTTGTCCAATTAATTTCTTTCTAATTTTAGTAGAGACGGGGTCTTGCTCTTGCTCAGGCTGGTTTCGAACACCTGAGCTCAAACAATCCGCCCGCCTTGGCCTCCCAGAGA
>CAUYSK010064842.1:0-20118 GCA_963575035.1 Avahi laniger | reverse complement strand
AATTGGACAGCTAAAAATATATAAAAAATTAGCCGGGCATGGTGGCTTATGCTTGTAATCCCAGCTACTTGGGAGGCTGAGACAGTAGGATTGCTGGAGCCCAGGAGTTTGAGGTTGCTGTGAGCTAGGCTGATGCCACGGCACTCGCCCCAGGCAAGAGAGTGAGACTCTGTCTCAAAAAAAAAAAAAGCACAGATAAATAGAAAAAGAGGCTTAACATTCTAAACATTGCTGAGATACTCAGAATCACTATTAGCAGATGCTAGGGAATGCATTGCTTGCTGTGGATCTCAGGTGCCTCTGTACACAGGGAATTTGTTTTGCTTATGCACTCTGGGTCAACATTGCTGTCAGTGATTCTGTAGTAGCTGGAGAACTCTATGCACGTGGCCTGATGTCCACATTCACGTGGCCACAGCTGCTCCCTCGGTCAACCCCTCTTCTTACTCCAGGAGGCAAACTCAGACTGACGTTGCTGGGCCCCATTCACCCCCTGGGTCGGGGGCCAGGCTAGGAAAGATATTTGTAGTGATCAGGAGCACAAGTGGGAGGCCATTTCATGTGAAAAGATTAAATGTGATTTCCAGGAAACCAAAGGAAAAATGTTAGGAAGCCAGGATCTGCACTGGAGTGAACAGATTTAGGAGCAGGGTAAGCTGTCTGAGGTCAGAGGACTAAGCTAAGAAGCAGAAGAACAGAACATCAGAGCAGATCATACAGGGAAGGATCAGTATCCATTAGTCTGGGCAGGATCAAAGGATGTGGGTAAAAGAGTAAAATCCACCTATATAAAAGTAAATAAAAATTAACTATGCAAAAGGAATGAAGTAGATAATACATGAAATTAGAAACATGTATGAAAATTTTGATGGGAATGAGGTGATCTGTACCACAGCCCCGCTGGATTCTGACTTCTGGTGAAAGGCAATACGGACAGGGCACTGTGGATTCTGCATGTCCACATGGTGACTCGGGGGCCGGCTCCTTTGAGAAGCCCCTGCCATCGTGATCTGAGGTGGACATGTGGTGCCTATTTCACCATTCCTTTTGCTGTTCTTATTTCCTAACCAGGTCCAGATTTTCTTACCCATTTCTTTTACTTTCTTTGACTTTATTTCCCAAGCTCACTTTTCTCTCTTTGGGTATGATAATCCATGGGCAGATAAACTGAAACACACTTTTCTCAGGAAACTTTCAAGATCCTCTCTCCCAATTCCCCATCACCTTTGTGGGCAAGTCTGACCAGGTGTGGCCTGTCCTGAAAGGACGTCGTTAGCTGACTGCCGAGGCTGGCATGCTAGTGTGGTGTTTCAGTGTGGTTAGTCTTGCCACAGGACTTAGTGAAGAGAACACTGAAGGATATGAAAGGGTTAAATAGCAACCATTACTGAAGGTTTGCCAATGTTTTATCTCATTAATAGTTCAAAAACCCTAAAAGGTATCATTACTCAACTTTCAGAATAGGAAACTGAGACCCAAAGGGATCAAGTGACTTGCTCAGGTCACAGCTACGAAGTGGGGAGTGATGCTGTGTTTTCAAAACTACTTCCTCTAGAAGCTTCTAAACCACATAGGAGGCTCTTTCAGCAATTCAGATATAGAAACGTCAACCATATCCACTACAAGTTTTTCTTTTTAGTCTTAAAAATTACATGACTTCCCAAATAGAAAATTACTGTAAATTAATCATTTCCCATGTGACTATTTAAGAAACATCTATCAGTCTTTCATACACACACACACACGCACACACACATCCCATTTAGTCACCCTTCCTGGAATACAATAGCATAGACATAGTGTGCCTAAGTGACAAGACAGGACAGGTCATAAGCACAGGGCAAGTATTACCTGCCTCTGGTGCTACAAAAAAGCACAGCAGCTGTAGACCCAGGAATTTTAACTATCTTAAAAGTGTCATAATTTCTGAAAACTGCCCTGCCTGTCATGTTTTACTGCAATTTTGAAATAGAATCCATGAATTAAAAATAAGACACAATACATGCAGTAGCACATCATGGATGAGAACATGACTTTAATGGCAGCTGATTGGAAACTTCCATTAAGCAACATCCAGAGTTCCACAGTCAGTATCTCCAGGAGTGCCGAACGCTCTCCCGTGACAGGGGAAAAGGCTGCTACTGGGCCTGCAATGTGCTGTCTCTGTACCACGCAGCCATTAATTTCCATGGTGGCTATTTAAAAACCGAGTAACTCTTGGACCATGCCCGTTTTGTCCAAATCACACTGTAATTTTACTGAGAACATGACTAAGACAGGAAAACACATGATTTCGATGTAGATTATGTGGCCAATTGGGTTTTTTACAAGTGGGCTTTACAGGCATTGGCTGTCCCCAAATAAGCAGGTTTGCTCTCCTCGCTTGTGTGATTGTTCTCTTCTAGTTTCCCTGCGTGGTCACTCCTCACTGTGAAATAAAATCCTCCAGGGCATTCAGACCAGCCTTAACTATCAGTGATTCAGAAATATTCAGTTCCTATTTCCACTTCTGTATCTTCACCTAGGTTTTTTCTCCTGCTTGGGATATTTATTCATCTTTTAAAATAAAGAATGAATGAATGAATGAAACACTTATAGCCTTACCTATCTCCTCTCAGCATATTCAAAACAGTCAACTCTGCTTCTCTATGTCTTACCAATTTCTTGAAACACATGTTCACTGATCTCTATTATAAAGAAAGCTCTGTGGAAGGCAGAAAAAATGAATTTGACAAAACCTCTACCTCCAAAGATATTATAGTCTAGTGGGCAAACATCCCTCTTCAGATATGTTCAATGTGATAGAGCTTCAGAAAAGAAATTTGGATGGTGCAAGGAGGGCTTGGAATTGTTTTGTCTACTTTAGTACATAACTACACTCCTTAAAGCTGATATGTAACCCCCTCGACAGCACACATCAGACAGTGGTTCTCTCTGCACCCATGTGTCGTACACATGGATGTGGGGAGTAATTACACTATAAGTATTGAGCAAGGAAATGCTTTGATTAAATTAGACGCAGTGGGTAATGTTGGGGACCTGAGTTTTGAAGAAATAGAAATAGAAAGGAATTTGTTACTGGAACTTTGAGGAATGCCTCACACTTTGTCTGATAGGAAGAGCCTCAAAGGTCTCTGCCCTCCTGTGAAAAGACTTAAAACAAGTTGTGGAGATTTGAAAACGCCCTGCAAGTTTTAGGGGGCAATCTCTGGGCATTATTATGGTTTGACTGAAGGAGGCCATTCCTCATAATGCTCTCTCTATATTTTTGTTACTAGGAGATCTCACTGATGTCTCAACCTTGATATCCCCTGAAACAAATGTATCATCTCCCTACAAAAATATATTCATACATTGCCATCCATCAAATCATTCACTCAGGCAGTACTACTAGATGGCACTTCCTGGCTCAGAGCTACAAAATTCAGTTCTATTTGACTTTACCCTTGCCTTCAATTTCCACATTCAATCAAGTATAGAGGCCTATGATTCTACCTCCAAAGTAATTATCAGATCCCACTTTTTCATTTGTATTAACATTACCCTCATGTAGATAAATGATAAACTTCATCTAGATATTTGTAATCAATGTTGGAAGAAGGCGTGGGTGTATGGATGGATGAATGAAAATGTAAGTTGGTGTCTGGCATCAGACGTCTTCCCTCTAAGAGCATAAGCATCAGAAGTGGCATAAGTATCTAACTCATATGACGCTCCACATGTTATTGCTTGTAGAGCTTTGCAGATATAGTCACTCATGGTTTGTTGTGTTTCTTGGTTATCTAAGAATGACCATCTGCTATAGTTTGGTTTGTTTGACCCCTCCAAATCTCATTTTGAAATTTGATCCCCAGTGTTGGAGGTGAGGCCTAATGAGAGGTGTCTGGGTCATGGGGGTGGATCACTCAAGAATGGCTTGGTGCCATTCTTGTGGTAAAGAGTCAGTTCTTGCTCTACTAGTTTCTGTGAGAGCTGGTTGTTAAAAAGAGCCTGGCACCTCCTCCTCTCTCTCTCGTTTCCTCTCCTGCCATGTGATCTGCACTCACCAGCTGCCCTTCGCCTTCTGCCATGAGTGGAGGCAGCCAGAGGCCTTCACCAGAAGCAGATGCTGATGCCGTGCTTTCCGCAGAGCCTGCAGAACAACGTGCCAGATAAACCTCTGCTCTATGTAAGTTACTCAGCCCCAGGTATTCCTTTATAACAACAGAAATGGACTAAGATACCACCGTAAGTACAATGTGAAAGTACATTGCTTTCAGGATGAATCAGTGCTCTTTAAATGTCCTTGAACAAACAGGTGTGAGAGAAAATACGGGAATGTATCCATATTTAAAATGGCAGCACTCTGAAAGGGAGGTAAACAAACTCTATCCCATGCAAGTAAGGCTTTAAGTGGTCATCTGCTTGCTGAAATTGTTTTTACAATTGAAACAAAAATCAGCAATCTGTCTTGATTCTTTTAATAAACAAAAGGTATTTAACAAAATTATAATTTACCTTTCTGTGGCAAGAAAATAGGATCAACCATGCTGAAATGATGCAGCTGTTTTGGAGCTGTGTCATTTCAAAATATTTTGTTTCTATCTCTTTGCATATATATTTGTATTTGTTTAAATAGAGTTTATTGTGGCGCTGATTGAAAGAACAAATTCCAATTCTTTCAACCCTGTGATTATGCAGCTTTTGTTGTTGGGTTCTATTTGGTTGTCAAACTAGGCAAGACTTTTTGTGTTGAGCTGTCTTTGTACTGGCAGGCTTAGAAGGGATAACACGGATTTCATCAGTTCTGACAAAATGCTACGCATTTTACATCCCAGAGCTCGTCAAGTCCTACTGTGTAGCGTACCTTAATTTCCAACGTACACAGGTGTTACATTTTCTCACTTGTATTCCTCCAAAGTATGTACATCTCTTTTTTTCTAACATATGCCTATAGCTGGCTTTAATATTTGCATAATATTTTTTCAAAATGCTGATGTGCTTTGAAGATGATTAATTCATTCTGCCTGTTATGGAAGACAGAATATGACCAGGAGGGACTATTTGCAAGGGAAATTCTTTGGGCTTATCAGATTTAGAGCGGTTTATTCATAATAAGTAGGGTGTTGGTGGGAATGGATAGGAAATATAGGTGTACCTGGGAGTGATAGGCTGAGCCAAATGTGAGTGGGAATCAGAGCTGGAGAGGAAGGTCATGGAAAAGCAGGAGTCAGGCAAGAGCAGAAAAACATGGAAAATAGTGAAGTAAAAGTGAGGAAAATGAGAAATTTCAGAAGAGAGGCATGATCGTGGAACTTCCAGCATGACGGTGCACTTATCAGCTTTGGGTGGCACTGTTTTCGGAAGTCGAGATGAGCCTGTAAAGATAAGGGGAGAGTGAATGCCCTTGGGATTTCCGACTAAGCTGATGTAGAAAGAAATGGGATTGATTTCAGAATCTCAGAATCAAATTAGAGTCTTTATTATATTTCGTCCCACCTTTTTAAAAAACAAAGCCACCTCACAGACATTCTACACCTATGGGGCCTTTTAGTATCTGCTTAATATTTCCCATTGTGGACAAGAGAGGGGCTTACATTTATCCAGTTTTAACAGCACTTGATATATTGTCTCTTTATTTTAAATCTTCCTCTTTAAGAACCACCAACATTAATGTAAAAGAAAATTCATTCAGGTGGTCCTACCAAGAATACTAGGGAAAAAAATGAGTCTTTGGTCTATAATTGGGAAAGCTTTAAATTAGTTTATAAATAGGAGTACAGAAAATAAAATGTCACCTCCTCTCTCCCTAAATATACATTCCCAACTTTATGTTATTAATGTCATAAATTACATCTTTATATATTGTATGCCTATTAAGATAGATCTATAATTATGTCATGCTTTTGTCTTTTAAATCCTGTAAAATAATAAAAAGCGAATTTGCCAACCAAAATGATAATAATACAGGTTTTTTATGTGTGTCCATATATTTAATTTTATTGGAGAACTTTATAGTTTCATATGGTTTCACATTTCTATCTAGCATGCTTCATTTCGACTTGAAGGAGTCCCTTTAGAATTTCTTGTAGGGCAGCCTGGTGGTAATAAACTTACTCAGATTTTGTTTATGTAGGAATATCTTCATTTCTTCCTTATTTTTGAAAGATGGTTTTGTATAGTATTCCTGGTGGATAGTCTTTTGTCTTTCTGTTTTCTTTTACCATTTTGAATATATCACCCACTGCCATCCAGCCTGCAAGGTTTGTTCTGATAAAATTATTGAGGATGTCTTGTATGTGATGAGTCACTTTCCTCTTGCATCTTCCAAGCTTCTCTCTTTGTCTTGACTTTTGACAGCTTGAACATAATGTATTTGGTGTGGGTCTCCTTGGTCTTATTCTTTAAGTAGTTTTTTGAACTTCTTGTATTTGTATATCTATGTCTTTCCTCAAATTTGGGATATTTTTAGCCATTATTTCTTCAAATAAACTCTCTACTCTTTCTCCCTCTTCTTCCAGAACCTCCACCATGCATGTTAGCCCACTGGATGGAATTCCAGATTTCCTTGGCACTCTGCCGACTTTCTCCATTCCTTTTTTTTTTTTTTCCTGCCATAAACTTGGTAACTTCAAGTGTCTGTCCTCAAGTTTGCTTATTCTTTCTTCTCTCTGTTCAAATCTCTTGTTGAACCCCTCCAGTTAATACTTCCATTCAGTTATGTATTTTGTAGCTCCAGAATTGTTGTTTGGTTCTTTCAGGTCTTTCTGGGTAAGCATATCCGTGAGCCCACGTGCATACTGTTTACCCAGTTCACCCACATACACGACTGGTTTTAAATGTCTAATTTCTTCAAAAGTCTAATCCCTGCTTCTTCTCAGGACCTTGAATGTTCTATGTATCCTGCCTGTAATCTGTTACTCTCCGGCATCCCCATAGGTCTCTCATCCCTCTGTACTTGTGTGTGCTACAGCATCAGCCCCTTCTCTCTGTGGCCTTCAGCATGATATCCAGATGGTGCCTCCACTCCTGCCTGAGCTCCAAGTCAGATCAGACAGAAATCAGTTCCTTAAGCAGTCCCCAGACAAGCCACACGTTGAAAGTAAGTTCCACTCTTTTCCTTCCATCCTGAGGAGGGAATCAGCAAGTAAGCAGCTTTCTCCTGGCTGCATCGAACTATATTGTGTTGGGGCGAGGATAGTGCAAGGGTGAACAAAAACACCACTACCATTCCTACTGCTTTGAATGTACTTTTTGTTTGTTTGTTTGATCTGTTTGTTGTTGTTGTTGTTTTGACATAAGGTCTCACTCTGTTGCCCAGGCTAGGGTGCAGTGGCGTCATCATATCTCACTGCAACCTCAAACTCCTCGGCTCAAGCAATCCTCCTACCTCAGCCTCCTCAGTAGCTGGGACTACAGTTATGCGCTACCACGCCTGGTTAATTTTTCTATTTTTTGTAGAGATGGAGTCTCGGAGTCTTGCTCTTGCTCAAGGGTAGTCTCGAATTCCTAAGCTCAAGTGATCCTCCCGCCTCAGCCTCCTAAAGTGCTAGGATTACAAATATGAGTCACCGAACCGACCTGTGGTTTTTTGTTGTTTTTTTTTTTAATGTCTTCATTTAGTTGCTATAGATCCTTGACTGATTTCTAGAGCTCCCACAAAGGTATTGTAGTTAGTCTACTGTTGTATACCTGACCTTTTTATGTAGGAATAAGAACCTAGAACTTCCTAGTCAACCATATTGTTAATGTCACTCTTAGTACAAATTACTTTTGAGATGAAAGACCATCCTCCAAATTAGCAAAAGATAGATTCGGCTGGGTACAATTTTTGCTGAGAGCAGAAAGAAATTATGATTGATGAATTTATGATTTACTCCATCAATATTGAAGTAAAATTGAAGATGCAAATTCTCTTGGATAGAAAATAGGGAGAATAATAAAAAATTCAATTTTTTCGGGAACTTCAAAAAGAATTAAGGGGTGCATTTCTCTGTGCTGCTGGTGTAGAATATGAGTATAAATTGTTGCAGCCGTGAAAATACTTACTACATAAAGAACTTAGAAAATTTAATAGAAAAAGTCAAAATGTTAATAGAAAATAAAATTAATGGTGATATTTGTGACAGTGTATGATAAGATTAGACTCTATTCACAGAAGATAACAATGTAAGTTGGTACAGACTTTCGTGTGAAACATTTTGCAATAGAGAACATAAGCTTTCATCCATCAATTCATCAATGTATCCACTCACTCAATAAATATTTACTGAGTTTCTTCTGTGAGTTAGGCCTTGAGCATGGCATGTGGACATTAATGGTTTCTGTGCTGTCCTTATATATCTTCTTACTACATCCGGAGGAGATAGAGATATTTCAATTAACCACAGAATAACATGCATAATTACAGCTGTGATGTGTAAAATGAAGGAAAGGTATACTAAGCTGAGAAAGTATAGAATAGAGGGGGCTTTGCTAAACTGGGAGGTCAAGGAAAGCTTCCTGAGAATGCAATGTTTTAGCTAAGATCTAAAGGAAAAAAAATAATAATTAATGTAGTAAAAAATAGGTGAAGAATTTGAGGTGAAAAGAATAGTACAAATGTTTTGAGATATGCAAGTTTAATCACAGGTGCAAAAAGATAAAATAAAAAGTTTTGAGATAGAAAACAAAGCAGAACATTGAAGGACTATAAAATCCAGAGTGACTGGAGAACATAAAGAAGGGGGTTGGAGGATATTCCAGATAAGGCCAGATTATTCAAGTATGTTGCAAGATACATTAAGAATTGTAATTATGGCATTTACCTTAAAGCAAATGATCAAAAGGTCTGAACCTAGGGAGGAAGATGAATATGAAGGTGGGAATGGACAAGCCACAGGGAGGTTTTCGTTTTAAAAGCAGTGGCAGCAGGGCGTAGAATGAATTTGATATAATGAACAGTGAGTATAAGAAGTGAAGACAAGAGGACACTGCGTCAGTCTAGGTGAGACTTACTGGCTACTTAGGCTAAAAGGGGAGTAGTGGAAATGGAAAAGCATGGACAGATTAGAAAGATGTGTAAAAGGGAAAATGAAGACCTAGTGGTGGAGTGGATATGGGAGATTTAAAGAGGAGGTACCAAGAGTAATTCCTAGGTTTTTGCTCTGCATCACTGGTTTCAGCAGTCTCTGACCTTTTTGTCACCAGGACCAATTTCATAGAAGACAATTTTTCCTGGGCCGGGGGGAGGGAAGAGGGGCAGGGAGCAGGGTTGAGGGTGTGTGTGACGGGGCGGAGCTCAGGTAGTGATGCCTGGCCCTGCGGACCAGGGGTTGGGGAACACAGCTTAGATGATATCTATGTTGTTACTTAGCTAGAGGCATTGGAAGAATACCTAATTGGAAGGAATGAGTTTTAATGTTTTGCATTTGAGGAGCAGGAGCTGAGGCAATATGTTCACCATGTTTCATTTTCATTTTGAGCAACCACATTTCCTAGCATATTTATTCCTTGGGGTTGCCACTTCTGGCCAACAGTAGTGAGTAGATAAGACACATCCATTTCTGGTGCCTGAGGTCCTCTGTGATCTCCCACTCTAATTCTTTTCTGTCCTTCACAAGTTTGAAAGCCTAGGACTAGGACTTCAAAGTAGCAGAGGCACAGTGTGGGAGGAGACTGAATCAAGACATCATTTGGAGAACAGGTGTCCATTTTTACCCAGCTTCACCTGAGCTATGAATAGACATTTACAATGTTACATTGAAATACATGAGTGTGCAGGTCACTTCACCATAGATATAGAATGTCTTCAAGATATTCTTGTCTTACATGCACAGAATGCACATCTAAATGGAGAAGTTAAGGCTGAAATAATATTTGGGAGTTGTCAGTATGTGGATGATACATAAAATTATGTGTGCAGATGAAATTTCCTGGTGAGGGAATATAAAGTGAAAAGACAGGAAGTTGTGCTTAATACCGTTGAAAAAGTTGCCTTTTAAATGCCAGCGAGATAGACTCTAAAAATTGTGCATTAGATTGAAAGACAAGGAGGCAATTAGTGATCTTTGGAAAAGTTATTATTATTAACACGTGGTTTTTTGCACACAAGCAGATTGGAGTAGGTTGAAGAATAGAAGATGATAAAATGGAAACAGTGTAAATAATATTCAAAGAGTTTCGACTTTGAAAAAAGAGAATGTATTCTTTTTGTCATATAGGAAGAGAACTAAGTTTCAATATTAAATATTTAAGTAAATATAAAGGACATGGAAGGATAGTCACTATTTAAGAACCCCGAAGATATAGGAAAGTACGAGATGCAAAGCCCTTGCGGTGGGATTGACCTGGATAGGAGGAAGGATAACTCCTCCACTGTAACCAGAAGAAAAGAGGAGAATGGGGAAAAGACGAGTCTATCAGGAGGTTGGTTAGCAGAAAATGGGGATGTACCTTCTCTCCTCTCCGTGAGGTAGGAGGTATAAACATTCCTGAGAGTAGGGATAGAAACATGATTGATGAGACCGACGAAGCAGAAAAATGATGAATTGATTGGAGAAGCACGGCTTGTGTATTCAGAGGGAATAAAATATTTACATAACTTCACCTAGAAATTTCCCTTTTAAAAACTAATTCTAGAAAAATAATAAATGCTTACAAAACTTCATCCACAATTATGTTTTTATTATAGTGTTCTATATATTAACAGAAAATGAAAACAATCTAAATATTTAAGAAGAGAAGAGTAATTCAATGAATTATAATACATTTGAAGTATAGACCACTATATAGTTATTAAAATGTATAAGAATATTTAAAAACATAGGACAGTGTACTTTTATTAACTTAAAGTTCAATATCAAAATTGTGTACGAGTGCGCATATGTGTTTCCATGGAAAATGTAAGACAAGAATATAATTACTAAAATCTCCACAATGAATGTATCTTGGTGGTGAGATATTGGACATTTTTTTTTGTATACTTTCTATAGTTCAGTATTTTACAATGAGCAAGCACTATAAAAATGTACTTCATGCACTTTTTTCTTTTAACTTTTCACTTTGATGTAATTTCAGACTTGTAGAAAAGTAGCAAGAAAGGCACAATAATTCCTTAGACTGTGTACTCAGATTCCCCAAAGCTAACAGTTTATCCCACTTTCTTTATTTTTCTGTGTATATATATATATTTTTTTTTTCTGAACATGGTTCCCTTCATCCCAAAATACTTTAAATTATGTTTTCTAAAACAGAAACTTTATACAACTAGAGTAAAATGATTGACATCAAAAATTAATACTGATACAATACTATTATCTTACATATAGATGTTATCACCATTTTTGCATTGTTCAAATAATGTTCTTTATAATGATATTAAATCCTAATTTATTTGTTGCATTTAGGTGCCACATCTTTTTACTTTTCTTTAATCTAACCAGTCCTTAATTTACAGTCTTATACTTTTTCTTTATTTCTTTGATATTTTTGAAGAGTCCTGGCAAATTATTTTGCAGAATGTCCTCAGTCTGAGAGTGTCCATTGTTTCCTCATGATAGAACCGAGGTGAGGTGTTTGTGGCAAGGACGCCACAGAAGCGACAGCGTCTTTCTGAGCTCATTTTTCCGGGAGGCACATGGTATTGGCTCGATTCCTTGTTTGGGGCAGTGTCTGTCAGACTTCCTCACTCCAAAGTTTCTCTTTTTCTTTTTTGATTAATAAACGTCTCGTGGGGCAGGTGGGGAACCTGCAGCCTCGGGGCCACACGTGCCTTCTGGATCCTTGAGTGTGGCCTTTTGACTGAATCCAAATTTTACAGAACAAATCCTTTTAATAGGGAAGTTTGGATTCAGTCGAGGGGCCACCCCTCAGTAACAGCCGCTTAAATTGGTTCTTTGTCTTTCTAATAAATTTCCATCATTCTTCAAGCAATCTTCAATTTCTGAAACAAGAAGATATTCCAGCCTCACATATATACTTCCCAGACACAGCCTGGGATCAGCCATTCTCAAAAGAGCACTGGTTTCTTTTAGTGAAGAGCGGCATTAGGAAAAAAAATTCTTGGTGCTACATGTGCTCATTGATACAGGGATGTCATCGCTCACGGCCCTCGGAGCTTACGGAACTAGGCTGTTGATCTATCCATCTACCCGTCTATCTCTCTCTCTATCCATCCACCCATTCATCCATCCATCCATCTTTCCATCCATCTATCCCTCCATCCATCTGTCTATCTATCTATCCATCTGTCTTTCTGTCTGCCATCTATCTTCTGTCTTAAAAACAGTGAGCTAATGTTTATGTCTTCAAATCCAACCCAGCTCTATGGAATTCATTTTCTTCACCTCACCTATTTTCATATCTGTAACTTCCTTCTCTGACAGAGAGAGTTTGGGTTCCTTCCTACCTGAGGCAGAGAAGAACCAGGGCAGAGATCGTGACCCAGTGACTCACAGGTCGGGACCTCAGCCTGTGCTGCTTTCTCGCTGGTATCTCCCTGCTGTGCTTTGTGCCTCCTGGGAGCTTCTCATGCAGAAGAAACACGGCTCCCATCATTGCAAACCATGTGTTTATTCCGGTGAACTTTATGTGTATCCAAATGTTTTAATTTGATGATATGATGGAGAATTCCAGGATGGTGTGGGAGAGGCAGTCCTTGGGATAGGCTTGCACATGAGGAGAAGGGAGCTGTGTTCACTATGTTGTTTGGGCAAGGGCAAAGGCAAGCGGTAGTGCAGATGTCTAATGTTCAGTGTAAGTGATCTGGGCTGGGTTGAGTTGGTTGATCTAAGTTATAGCTAATTTACATTTTTTGCCAATTTATTCTTCTCTGCTAGATTGATAAGTTTATTAGCATTTCTCAAGGTTTTTGCTTGAATATGTTCCTCTCTTCCTGCCATGTTCACAAATGATATCATAGTCCATTCTCATGGCTCAAATTTCTATCATACAGTTCCCACATTTACATCCCTGATCCACATACTTTAAAAATCTTACTCAATAGTTCTACCTGAAACTTTCACAGTTAATCAAACTCTTCAAGTTCAAAGCTCTACCCCCAGCCTTAGGCTCCCCATCTCATTGGTGTTGCACTTTCTGCTCCTCTTTTCTTTATCCTTATAGCCAACCAATGAATACCTACTGTTAATGTTACTTTATAAAATATTGCCATTCTATCTGTCTCTTTCCATCTCCAATGCAACATGCTAGTTTAGAATAAAATATTTTCTTTCATGCACTACAGAAATATGTTCCTGTCTGTTCTTCCAACATTAACATATGGGCCTTCCAAATCATATTTATCTCTATAAACCAGTATTAATATATGTCTATAAAATATAAATGTGCTTAAAATCATTAATAACTTAAATTTTATTTAAGATAGAGACCCTTAAAGTCTCAAGATTGACAAACAAGACCACGTACAGTCTTTCCTCTACCTTCTTTGTGAGTGTGACCTGGAGTCGGCCACAGTCGCCATCACCCGCTTTCTGTGGTCCAGCACCAACAGCTTCCTATGAGTTCCTTCGATGCACTCTCCTACCCTAGGACCTCATCACATATTGTTCTGTCTTAACCTAGTTAATCTAAATTTATACTTCAGACCTCTGTTCAAATGCTATGTCTTTACAACTTTTGTTCCTAACGCTCATTTATGTATTACCACCCTCTCGTTGTACCCTGACCTTCTTCATAGCACTTACAGCAGTTGCAATCGGGTAATTGTGCAGTAAGGGCCGTCTTTGAATCCATCACACACACCCAGAACAAACGCTCCTAGGACCAGGACCAAACTGTTTTGCTTACCTCTCTAATTCAAGAGTCTGGTGAAGTACTTAGCACATTACCTAATGTCCAGTAAATACTAGTTGAATGTTAAATTGAGCCTTTATGGGTTGGTGACATTTAGATAAATACAGAGAAATGTTTCCAAGCAAGAGCTGAAGCATTAGAAAAAATGTTATGATAGGAAGAATGAATATGTGTCGTATCGTTAAAAGAATATATTTAAGTATGGAAAGTACACTGAAGACAGACTTAGAGGAAAGTTTTCTTTAGATCCAATAAAAATTTTCCTGAAAGATTTGTTTTAAAAAGATACGCCAGCAATGGGGTTTGGCATAAATGTTCGCGCACACTTGTCCTCTTTCATGCTACCATCTCCACCTCCCAGCCACGCACACAGTATAAAGTCTTTCTTCTCTGAAGTCACAGAATCAATCCCATCACCACATCCATAATCTCCATTTTCAGGAAAATCTTAGACTAACTCTGGTTTCTCTTTGCTGATTTACATTTAAATGTAATGTATGCCAAATTAGATTACACTTTTGTGAGGTGCATTTTGCTTTGTTTGCTTGATTTGATTTGTGAGTTGAACAGCAGTAAGGAAATGTTTACATCGATATTGAGATTTTTCCCTTTCTCTCTCTCTCTTATACATTCTCACAAACACCTGTGCTTACCTCTGTCATAGCTCTCCTTACAGTGACTTGTCATACTGGATTCACGCGTCTGCCTCAACTGTGCTTCCTTTAGGAATAGACGTCAACTTTCTGTTCTTTTCCAGTGCCTAACACTGTGCCAGGCTCGTACTGGATGTTCAGGAAATGTTTGCAGGAAGGAAGGACAAATCAATGAATGACTCTAGTACAGCAAATAATTCTTACCAATTTTACCAGTGGGTAACTGGAACTGAGTGACACAGAAGGAAAGAAAAGATAAAAGACCACAATAAGGTATATCAAACAATAGATTATACTAATCGAGATTCTCATCCAGATTGCTTGACTTGAAGTGAGATGGTATCACAGCACATGAAAAGGAACATAAAATTGTGCCAGATAGATTAAGATTCAAATGCCAGTTTTCCATCTCTGCCTTTGCAGCTAAGCACGCGTATGTCTGGAGTCTGTGCTTAGTCATCTAGACAAGCCATTAGAAAGGTACAGTACATACCTCATGGGTTCATTCACATCATCAAGGTCAAAGGTGAGAAGAGGTAATACAGCATGATATAACATACAAGAAAAATGTTTCATTTTAATGATTTATTTCTAATGAATATTGATCATTCGAATAATGGTGAAATTCATTATAAAATGCACACTGAATTAAGTCCTCTTTGAAAAGAGCAATTCAGGCGTAAAGAATCTCTGATGAAGTTGCTATAGATGTGAAATGAGAATGTGTTCGGTGCCACCCTGAAAGGGCCAGAGGCCTGACTCAGGAAGGTGATGGCTTCCTGACCACTCGTCATGAAACGCCAGCACTTTCAGTGGTGGTCACTCCATTGTTGGGAGGGGCACGAACAAATGTTCTATGGACACGAAATTCTAGTTCTGAATTAAACCAAACACAAGACCTACTACAAGTCACTTAAATTCTCTGTTTCGTCTTTACCTATATCAGTTTTCTTGAATTATGAACCATCCTCTGGGAATGCAGAGAACTTAGATCAGAATTTATTCAGTATGGGCACATTTCAGAAGTCCAAGGTGGCACATAAATTCAAAGAAGTGGTGGTCACACCTGCAGCAGGTACAGGACATTCTGCCAGGAAAATATTTTGTCATCTGAATGGACGACGGAAAGTCAAGGCCCAGAAGCAGTTTGGGAATCACTCGTACAGCCCTGGTGAGGCTGAACAAAAGGACAATCCTTTCACATATGTCCATCCTGATAACTTTTTAAACAAAATTTCATAACACATACATCATAAAATCAGCATCCCCCATCACAAAACTGTGCATGGGTAGAACACAACCAAGCAGAATGTAGGTAGCAGAATGTAAACTATCCTGGGATAAAGTATCTAAACGATGAAGGCACGTCACATACATTTTCACTTACACTACACTAACCCGTAGGCTGGCATTATAATTGTTACATGGATGTTAGAAATTAGAAAAGTGGGGGTTAGAATGGAATCTTTGTTTCTTTCCTCAAAGCCACACAACTTATTACAACTAAATACCAGAACTGAGACAAAAAGCCAGTTTGCTGACTCAAGCACAATTGCATTCTGAGGAGATGTGATGATACATAAATTGTTTTGTTTTTCTATTTTCCCAAGTATAGTAAGTACTGTAACAGTTTCAGTACAAATTGAAAAAAATACATAAGAGGTTACCTACTCATTTCAAAATGCCTCTGTAACAAACTCTTTCTGGAATTCCCGTTGCAAACTGCATTCGTAATCAGCAGCGTGCCGGCTTAAACATATCAATGTTATGAAAGAATTTGATTTTAGAAATAGATGACATTTAGAACAAAGACTGGAGAAGAAGATCAGTTACTAAAGTTGATGAAACACATTTTGTAAAAAACGAAATGAGACTATGAAGTAATGACTGGTTCTGTTTGTGTTTCTATCTCTCCTGTTAAAAAACCATCTGTAAAATCTTGTTAAAAGGGGGGTTCAGTGTTTGAAAATGTTTCAACTGTTTGAACAAATGCATTTCCCAAAGTAACATTTTTGAAAAATTACACATTGTGAATGTGTAATTAATGATTTTTGGGGGGACATGGAGGAGGGAATTTGTACAAAGGAAGAGCTTGGGTTTTAATCAAAATGGTCTGGGTTCAAGTTCAGACCCTTCTACCTTCTACTCTGAGCTGCAGTTTCATCTGTAAAGTGGAGATAAATAATGCCTATCTATAGTGATCTTGCATGTAAATCACTGAGCACAGAGCCTCACCTAACACACTATGCAAATATTTGTCATTTTTAAAAAGTCTAATTACAATCTTTTAAAGGAAGGAAGATTATGTTAGTGCTTGAAATGTGACCCAGCATCGGAAAAAATGAGTAACAGATCATCATTTAATGAAACTTGGAAGTCATTTAATATTGCATTTGGCTAAAAACTACAACTTTAGTCAATTGCTAGGGCAAACGTGATTTGAATTTCTTTTTTAATTCTCTCTTAGGTAAACCTGAAAGTCTAATGGACAGAGGGTACAAAAACTGATTGAGCTAAATGCATTGTAATTGCCAACATGCAATCCTAATGGGAAATCAACAAAATTCACTTTTTATTAGCATTCATAAGAGAATTCCCTTAGCAAAAGATTCTCTTTTGATAATAAAACAGTGAATTAGTTTTGGCTGCTTAAGGATCTTCTACGTGTAAAATCTAAAGTGTTATTGTAGGGCTAGGCCTAAAGTTATATCCCATGAAATTTTCTGAGGTTGATAATATTGCTCAGGTAAGGGAGAGTTAATAGAGAATAAGACAGCACCAACACCCCGAGAATACTAGAAATTTTCTTCACGTCGGTATGTAGTACTAGTGCTATAATTCCATTCTACTTAACTTTTAAGTTCTGAGACAGATATGGTTAGACAAGAGGGATAAGTTCAAGAGATCCATTGTACAAGACACTGACTATAGTTACTATGAATTCATTGTATACTTGAAAATTGATAAGAGATTCAATTTCGTATTCTCACCACAAAACAATAAGTATGTGAGATAATGCACACGTTAATTAGCTTCATTAAGACATTCTGCAATGTGTACATATTTAAAAACGTCATCTTGTATACCATAAATATATACAATTTTATTTGTCAAGTAATAATATAATGATAATAATAATGCATGAAAATGGGGGGAAGTATTCAAGGTAAGTATGAGTGACAAGAATGTCTAGGGTAAAATTTGAAGCAAACCAACATTTAGGGGCAGGTGAAGTATATAGAAGTCTATAAAACAAGTTGAAAAGAAATAATAACTGCATAGTCTGGTTTAACAGATTACCTGAAATCAAAGGGATTTTAGAAATCCACTCCAATTCCTTAATTTGGCTGAGACATCTAAATGAGCTAAGTGATTTTACAATGTTCAATCACTAGAAAAAAGAAGAGAAAGGTTAAAACTCGCTGTCCGTGATTGCTAGCGGAGGGCTATTTTTTCTTCATTATAGGACATCCTGGGTCTTTTGCCTGTCATCCAAAATATAACATATTTAAGTAAATAAGTTATTAAAAATTCTAGTATTCTGAGTTTGGTTTAATGATTATAGTGTGATTTAATTTGACAAAAATTTGTCAAATTACTCCCCCTAATCTTTACCCAACTTTCAGAACCAACTATATTTTCACTTTTCTCTGATATTAAAATCCATCCTCTAGTCAGGGTCCGCTCTCCACTGACTTCATTTGATCCCTCTGTTTGAAACGTGCCTGCCTCTGGTCACCTGTCCAGAACCTGCCCTTCCATCGCTACCCACAGATGCTCAGTTTCCTCCAAGCTTGTCATCCTAAGGCTTTCGCCATCTAGACAGCAGATGTGCATGTATGTGTTGCCTCACACCGAATGCCAATGAGAACAATATATATAATGTGCACATACGCACACATATATGTAATGTCTACTTCCACAATGAATAGGAAATGAAAGTTTTTTGCATATTTTATAAACATGTCTGCGGGTTCCAGGTTATTTATTCTCAGTGATCTAATTCCACCTTCCTTTCTTAACAGCCTAAATGCATACCCTCCTTATAGTCACTGGCTCTCTTAATTTTAGGTGTTTTTAATGATTTTAAAAAAGTTAACGTCATTTAAAATCATTCTGTTGGCTGCTGCATTCCCAGTGCCACAAGAGCTGCCATGAACTTCTTGGTCCTGTTACCCGCTCTGTTGTGTTTCCATGAGCAAGATTTTTCCAAGCTGTGTTAATTAGCAGGAACTTAGAAATCCAGCATCTCAAATAAAACAAGATCTTAGAAAGTCACTTTGTTAGAACTGGAGTAATACTGAATAGCAGTGTTGTTTCTCTTTGTCTTTAAAAGACTGAGCATCATGACCAACATATCCATAACATGACATATTCATAAGACAGATTAAGGAATGCAGGACTTTTCTGCAAGACTGGTTGTATATTTCCATCCTTATTTCATCTCTATAGAAGATCAAGAGATTAGGCCAACTTGCCAAAATTTTCTGTAGTTTTAAGCTAACTTGGCTGATGAGAGGAGCAGCTGACCCATCAGCAGCCCCATGGACGTGTCTTTAACATGACTTTCAGCGGGGCCATTGCTGGCGGTTATTGATACCTATTCAGTCTGTGGCACAGGACTGTATGCTTGTGGCTCCTGAGTGTGTCATGAAAACAAATTATTTGGTCTTTTCTTGTTATATCTCTATAGAACAGTGTAGAACCAGATACCAGATATGTCTTCAGTGAATGTTTATGTAAGAGAAGTTTATTTAATTGAATTTGTAGAAACAGCTAGTTCTATTCATAGAGTAATACGTTTTTAGACTGACTGACACCCCCCTGGCAACTTCTTATGTGTTGCACTGGTTACTACTTTTCCCCCTAAATATTATATTAAAAACTATAATGTGCATTTCCTTTACAACATCACTGAAGATTCTAGTAGGAAAAAAATGTTGAATTCCAACAAACAACGTAACAGGTTGCTTTCTTCTTCCCTTCTTTCATTTCCATGAGGTTAAGAAACTCCAGACCCATTTCCAAAAAAAAAAAAGATGTAGATCTTTGCTCTTTGATCTTAATGAGCTGTATGACCTCATCTAATTAATCTCTTCAGACTGTTTGCTCTCTTCTAACATGGAGAATACATTATTTTCACTTTGAACATAAAGAATATATTATTTAACTCAGCGATTCCATGAAGATCAAAGAAGACAGCATTTCTGAATATGCTTGATACCTCTTTGCTTAATAAAGGCTAGTGAATCAAAATATGTAGCTCATAAAAGTTCAAACCAATACCATAAACAAAGGATTATAATTATGGTTCATATTCATTTTGTGTTTCAAGAAGTTAAAACTCAGGAAAACTAAAGAGAATAAATTAAAACATTAAATCAATATCATGGCCTTTTTTAATTAAACTTTTTATTTTGAGAAAATTACAGATTTAAAGCACTCTCATGCAATAATACATAGGGCTCTCTGTACTCATTACCCACTTTCCCCCAATGGTTGTATCTTGCAAACCTGGAGCAGGACATCACAACCAGAGTACTGAATGGACGCGGTCAAGACGGAGAACAGTCCTGTCACCACCAGGACACCTGGTGTCACCTTCCCACCTACTTCCCCGTCGTCCCCTAATCTGTTCTCCCTTTCTGTAAATTTGCCCTTTCAAGAATGTCCCGTCAATGGAATCACACAA
>CAUYSK010064841.1:0-14271 GCA_963575035.1 Avahi laniger | reverse complement strand
CTGTCTCAGCCTCCCGAGTAGCTGGGACTACAGGCATGCGCCACCATGCCCGGCTAATTTTTTCTATATATTTTTAGCTGTCCAATTAATTTCTTTCTATTTTTGGTAGAGACGGGGTCTCGCTCTTGCTCAGGCTGGTCTGGAACTCCTGAGCTCAATCTGCCCGCCTTGGCCTCCCAGAGTGCTAGGATTACAGGCGTGAGCCACTGTGCCCGGCCCCTCCTGTTGTTTTAATTGAGTATTTTGTATTATTTCTTTTTTCCCCTCTTTTAACATATCACTTATACTTTTTTTTTAATCCTTGAATTTGCGGAATACTTTTACAAATAACACTGTACCGCTCACTCCCTGGGTAGTGCAAGTATTTTATAACAGTATTCCTAAGCGCTCCTTCCTATTCCTTATAACATTGCTGCTATTCATTTCACTTATCAATCAGCTATACTCTCTGAATACACATTATTATTTTGAACAAATTGTTATTAAATCATTTAAGAGAAACAAAAGGTTTTATTTTCATGTATTCCTTCTCTATTGCTCTTCCTTTATTTATGTAGACTAGAGTTTTCCTTCCCTATGAAGAATTTCTTTTAATATTTTTTATAAGGCAGGTCTACTGACAAAAAATTGCCTCGATTTTTGTTTGTCTGAAAAGTCAATTTTCCTTCACTCTTTAAGGGCAATTTCACTGGATACAAAATTCTAGCTTGTTGATTGGTATGGGCTGATGTTATGTCTCCCCAAATTCATATGTCAAAATTCTAACCCCTAGTGTGATGGTATTTGAATATGGGACCTTCGGATGATAATTAGGTTATCAGGGTGGAGTTCTCCTGAATGAGATTAGTGCTGTTATCAGAAGAGACACGAGAGAGATGATCTCTCTCTGCCATGTGAGGACAAAAGAAGAAGATGGCCATCTGCAAACCAGAACGAGTGTCTTCGCCAGACACTGGAGGTATTGGCATCTTGATCCTGAACTTTCCAGCCTCAGAACTGTGAGAGACATAGTTCTGTTGTTTAAGCAACCCAGTGTGTGGTATTTCGTTACAGCAGCCCAAGCTGAGACAGTGGCTCTTTTAACACTTTAAATATTTCACTGCACTCTCTTCTTGCTCGCACAGTTTCTGAAAAGATGTCTGATGTAATTCTTATCCTTGCTCATATATACATAAGATGTTTTTTCCCTCTGGCTTCTTTCAATATTTTTTATCTTGGTCTTTGATTTTTTTCAGTTTGAATATGATATGTCTAGGCATAGATTTTTTGGTATCATTTTTTGGTTTGGTGTCATTAATTTTGGAAAATTCTCAGTCATTATTGCTTCAAATGTTTCTTCTGTTCCTTTCCTCTTTCTTTGACTTCTGGCATTTCCATTATACACATTTTATACCTCCTGTAATTGTCCCCTAGTTGTTGGATATTCTGTATTTTTCATTATTTTCTTCTCTTTGCATTTGAGTTTTGGTAGTTTATATTGGCATTTCTTCAAGCTTACTGATTCTTTCCTCAGTTGTGTCCAATCTATTGATGAGCCCATTCATTCCATTACAGTGTTTTGATTTCTAGCATTTCCTTTTGTTTCTTAGAGTTTCCATCTCTCTGCTGTTTTTGCATGTTGTCCACTTTTCCCATTAGAGCTATCAGCATATTAGTCACAGTTGTTTTAAATACCTTGGGGTATCTAGGGAAGGTTTTTCAGAGAAGATAGCACTTGAGTTGAATCTTAAAGAAGTAGGGGCTTGCTAGGTGTACCACTACAAGTGTAGAATGCTAGACAGAGAGAATAAATGGCCTTTATGATAGTGGCATGCTCAGAAAACTAAAAGTTAAGTATTATAGCATGAAGTGCAGAGTGGGGAAGTGGCCTACAGATACTCCTACTTTAGGTAAAGCATCTTATACAGTATTTGTATCAAATGATAAGATACAGGGATAGCAAGTATAGGTGAGGACCCAGGTAAATTATTTAGGCAATATCTCTATACCCCTAAATCTTCCAAGAAACTGTTTTTTTCACTTTTTTTGTTATTCACAAAGATAATCAACTATAGAATTTACAAGTTCAAATTCTCAGACAACTGAAGCTTCAAATGATATTTCACTGAATTAAAAATCAAGACTTCCCTGGAGCTCGGGCTTTTGTCCTGATCTATGAGGATAAGGGCAAACTGAATTTTGAGAGCTCTTATTCCATCACGATGTCAGCTACAATACATGCTATTATCCAGAGCATTATTCTCCTGCTTTTCCAAGACTCCCAGAAGGGAGTTGACTTCTGCTCTTGCCCCAGAGAATCATTGGGAATAAAAATTTTGAGGCAAAAAGTTGGGGGACCCGCTGAGGACCAGGATGCTTGCCTCCAAAGCACAGTCTAATTTATTCAGAAGATAGCTATTTTCCACCAGTTGTTAAAGATTCCTGGCAAAATCTGTGGTCAACATTCTTTAAAATACAATGATTCCTCTTTCAGTGTTCCAACAGGCTCTCCTTGAACCCTCTTTACCTACTGAAAATATTTTTGCAAGTAGATCACCCAACCTAGGTCTTCCTAGTTTCGTCCTGCCTTCATTAGGCTTGTGGCCTGCACTTTTAAGGCACCGTACCTACCTTACCCTCTTTTTGCTTAGCCTCATTCTGTAATAGATGCCATTGTTAACCCAAGACTGTAGGCTGGTTGACTCTGTTTTCTCACTTACCACATTCATCTTGATCTGACATAACTGTACCTTGGTGTGTTCTTCAGGAATCCTTCCCAGTGCTCATCGCTTTTATAAGTGACAAATTATGAGGTGCTGGACTTGCTCCAGAGTGTTCACATGAATAAACAGCTGGAGATGTACACTCATTTGCTCTAAAGGAAACTGTACATCAACTCTTTTACATCTTTGCTAAATTTTGGGAAATAAAATGATGATTTTAAACCATAGTCTATGCATTTCAGTGTCATTTGGTGCCACACTTTTTCTCTGTGCAATTAGCACCTTTTAATATATAGTATTTTCTCTAATTGTTGGAGGTGCACAACTTAACACTTTACTATGCACTTTTTTATTCTGGAATCATTTTATTCATGTATATTTTATCTGTACAATTATTTGATAATCTTCTAGTGGAGAGAAATGTCTGTTATATCACCAGTGGTTCTTAACACACCAACAATATGACAGAAATTCAGGAAATGATGTTTGTTGACTGATTCATTCAAGTGCTTAGCAGGAAGATTAAAATCGTGATACAGTGCATGTCATTCCTTCCTTGAGTTCTTAGATTTTTGGCATTGTATGCTAAGTAATTTTGAAAGAAATAAAAAGTTCAGAGATTTTTTCCATGTTGACAAAAATAAAATATAAAGTGTTTTAAAATTTTCTATATTTTCTCTGAATTTCTTTTTGAGTTTCTGAGAGGTGTTCCCACTAAAGAAGATGGATATCTGGAACTTGTAATTTAGTATATGCACATGTAGGGGGAGGAATAGGGAAGGGAAAAGGGGAGACTTTTCTTTTTTCTTCTTACGATGTAGGCACATGTTGTCTTTCATCCACAATTTTTAGAGCAGCATAAAGCTAGATCAACTGTCTCTTTCCAACTTCAGATGGAAGGTGGGTTGTCCATCATTCTTATTTGGTTTCTCCTCATTTTTTGTTAGATGGGGGGGATACATGCTTAGAGCTTTGCTCGTTGGATTCTTCAGCTTGAAGACTCTCATCTTTTATAGGATTTGGATCTGCTTCAGAACTTGAGGGAGCAGCCTCCCATTTACTGGTGAGAGGTTTCATGTCTTCATTCTTCATGGCCTCTATTTGAGAATGTTTTTTCCTCTTCTTGGGGCTTTTGAGAGGTGACAAGCTTTCAAATGGCCTGTAGGGCATAGACTGGAGCCATTCTGAAGAGTTTGGCATAAGATTCCTTTGAGTTATAAAGGGGTGATTTTTGGGTGGTGTCCAAGATGTGCTGTATCTCTTTATATTTATGCAAGTAGCTGGCTTTAGTCTAGAATAAAATGAAATATGTGAGTTTTTGACCAATATGTACCTACTTTGTGGTCTTAGGTATATCAACTTAGTATAAATCACATTTTTTCCTTTTGGTGAGTTCATCCTCAAGACTTTTACCATCATTTCTAAGCCTATATCTCTGATCCTGATTTTACAGCACTGCTCCAATCTTATATTCTAAATGTCTAGAGGACATGTTTACTTGGGTACCTCCCCTGATCTTAGCCTTTCTGATATAGTAGCCACTCTAGGCCTCAGATCTTTTTCTGTATATCCAGTTGTAGTAGATAGTCTCTAAAATTCTGCTTTGCTCCAAAAACCTATTCTGTTTATTCTATTAGAACAGATTCAGAATGCATGCTATAAGATGTTTTTCTATAACCACTAAAATGATCAATATAAGTCCAAGAGAGAGCAGTTTTCCTCAAGAGACGGAGGTTTTATAAATTACTAATTGCAGCCATTTAAAGTCTCTCAGATTTTTTTAGAATTCTATTTTTTATCCGTAGAATTTCAACTATATTTTTAATTACACTTTTAAATTTTGAGATAATTATAGACTCACATACATTTGGAAGAAATAATACAGAGAGATCCCATGTACCCTTCACTGAGTTTTCCCCAAATGCCCTATCTTGCAAAACTATAGTATAATACCACAATCAAAATATTGACATTGATGTAGTCAAGACAGAACATTGCCCTCATGTTGTACTTTTATACTACCTACCTCCTTCCTGCTCCATCCCCTTTTTAACTCCAGGCCATCATTAATCTGTTATCCAAATTATATTATTTTGTTATTTCAAGATTTATATAAATGGAATCATACTGTATGTAACCTTTTGGGATCAGCTTTTTTTATTTTTATTTTTAATTTTTTAATTTTTTATTTTTAAATTTCAGAATATTATGGGGGTATAAACATTTGCTTACATGGATTGCTTTTGTACAGTTTGAGTCGAAGTTATAAGTATGCTCAGCACTCAGATAGTGTGCACTGTACCCATTAGGTGTGAATTTACCCATTCTTTCCTCTGCTCCCCCCACCTGCTTGATTTCTGTTGAGTTTTACTTCCATATGTACCCATTTAGTTCCAATTTAGTAGTGAGTGCATGTGGTGTTTGTTTTTCCATTCTCGCAATACTTCGCTTAGAAGAATGGTCTCAATTCCATCCATGTTGCTACAAAAGGTATTAGTTCACCATTTTTTATGGCTGAGTAGTACTCCATGGTATACATATACCACATTTTATTAGTGTAAGTATAGGTTCCCCATTTGGTCTCCAGTGACATACTGCAGTGGGGGAGGGTTCTTTGTAGGCCAGTGGAGGTAAAAGTTCTGGCTTCTACTTGTCCTTCTTTCACACCACCCTAGCAGGGTGTCGAGATGCCTTGTTATATCTCATAAGAGTGGATGTGTAGGCCCCTCACTCTGCCTCTGCTTACATGGGTGGGATTTAGGCCACTGTTTATCTGTGGTGTTTGGCTGATTTTGGTGTCAGACTGGTTATTGTCTAAAAATTTTCTATCTTGGCAGGCTTTGCATTTCCTGGTTCTTTGGTTACATAATGCAGGTCATTGTTAGAGTCCTTTGTGACTGTGTCTGTGCCCATTGGTGTTTTCAGGTTGCTGGCTTCGTTAGCTCCAAGTCTTTGATATATGAGGCAAAAAGAAAACCCTGGTGACTCGTCATTGTGTCATTCCTTGGTTCTGGAAGTCCCTTGCTAGCCTGCTTCCTTTTTTTCCACCTTTCAGAGTTGTCTTATGTTTGTTTTACACATCCAGAGTTTTTAGTTGTCTTTAATGGGAAGACTAGGGAAAACATGTCTATTTCATCTTTCTGGAAGTGAAAATCTCTCCAATTACATTCTGATTTGCATAATTCTTTCTCAAGAATTTTCATCATGACCAAATGGAATTCTAAACATGAGATTTATTCCTCAATATTTGAACTCTGATCAATGTTTGACCAGAAATATATTTAAAGGACATAAATCCTCTTGCTAACATGCTATTGATTAGTAATCTACCTACACCCTATTCATTTTGGCTTATGAACAGACCAATTTAAGTTCCAGTCCTAGAATTATATTCAGATGTTATATCCTTCACTATGATAATTCTGCAAACTGTTATGGCACATTAAACAGTTTCTCCTTAATCCAAACTTGGATTGATGTCCAAGATGATTTAGCAAAGGTGTGATCTTCTTATTCTTTGCTTATTCTTACTTTACCCTGTAATCACTTACTATAGGTAATACTATGTGAGAATATTAAGCCAGTCAGACAAAGGATATATAAAACAGAGAAAGGGCAGCCATAAGGAAATAAATTGTAAGAACAAAAAATCAACTTAATAATGTTTGGGTATGCTGTGAAATCATTTGTTAAGATTGGCTTTGCTTGCTACTTTCCTACTTTTTAATATTTCCATATATACCTATATACTTTTGGGAGTGTCTGCCCCAGGAACAATTTTTGTCCTTCTCTGGGGACAGCCTCTAGATCCACAGGGTAAGGCTTCTAATAGTTGTGTCTGTAACTAGGTGAGCTCTACCAACTGGCATGGTTGCTGATCAGATTATCTTTCCCTATAATTTAGAACTGGAAATGAGAAATAGGGAGTCAGTCTTGTAAGTGAAACTGCTGTAAGATGCAAATTTGTGAGCTAAGGGATGTGAAAACTTTTCTGCAGAGAGAGAAAAGCAGAGACTGAAGATGGATAAATGGGCAGGTTTCCATTCTCTAGTTTTGGTCCTGTCCTGAAGCTGGCTGAATTCCCTCTCCCTCTGTTTCCATGAATTGTCTTGTACTTTCTTATAATTCTTCCCCTATACTCTACCTTATGCTTTTTGATTAAGCTAGCTTGAATTGGCTTCTGTTACTTGTAACCAAAGAGGTCTTAATTAACATAACCTACTCTTTGTCTACCCTTTCATGCTCAGACCGATTCACACGGAGTGCATTTCTGGGTTCAAAGAATATAAGAGATCTTTTATGAAAGTAATGACTAAAGATCAAGCTATATCCTAATTGTCACCCAGACCCCTTGCATATCTCCAGATTCTCAACTTCTCAGCCGCTTTGCCTAGATCTATTGTATTTTGTGATTTGTTTCCTCATTTCTGATTTTTCTGATATTATCATACTTGATCCCTTGTTTGCCTGGGCCTGCATTATTTGCTTCTCTCATATTAGCTGACCCATTAGACTCAATTCCGGTCAGGCACTGCCTTCCCCAGCATGATAGCTACCCCACTCCACTAGAAATTGTCACCAATTGCCTATTTTTGTAATTTTATTGACTTTCGATTATATAAGAAAGAAATATCCATTAATAAACAATTAGAAAAAAAGCACAAAGAGAAATATCATCCCCTGCCAATACTTTATCCAGAGAAAATCATTATTGGGAAATGTGCTTCCAGAGTTTTTTTAGGTATATATGTGTTTGAGTGTATATTATATGCACACACATATAAATGCAAACATACCAAATCAAACTGTTCTGTAGCTGTTCTGAACCACATATCTATTGTGAACATTGTTCCATGTTAATAAATATATGCTTATAATATTTAATAGCTATATACTATTTTATTTTATGGATATATCATAATTTACTTAAGCAGTCTTCTGTTGTTGGACGTTTAGGTTCTTTACTTTTTTTTTTTGATTCTTATAATCAAGACTGAAATGAACATCACTCTACAGAAACCTTTTAGCCTTTATTTAGGTTTATTCCTTAGGATCAATTTCCAAAAGTGAAATTTCTTAGTCAAAATGAATAAATGATATTAAGAATTTTTCGCTTACATTGGATTGCCTTCCAGAAACTCTGTATCAGTTTATATTCCCACAGTAAGATAATTAATTCTTCCATTGAGAAGAAAAAATGAATTGTATTGCATTATGGTTTTAATTTGCAGCCTTTGGATTTAAGTGAGATTGAACATTTCTAAATGTTCACTGGCCATGTTTTTTTCTATTGTGAATTGCTTAAACATAGCTTTTGTCCATTTTCCTATTAAAATAGTCATAATTTTCTAGTTGATTTGTAGATGCTCTTTGTATATTAAATACATTAATCCTGTTTTTCGTTTGTTTTATAAAGAGAAATGGCAAAACATAATGATAAAATTCAGAAAGATGCTGGAGTCAGAATGTCTAGTTGGATTTGAATCCAGATTCTGCTATCTATTGGCTTGTGTGGCATTGGACAAATTACTTAACCTCTTTGCATCTCAGTTTTCTCATGTGTAAAATGTGAAGTGTATATTCATATATAACTTAGAACAGTATCTGACACATGGAAAGTATTTTATAAAAATTTGTTGATAATATTAGTATTATATTTATTACTTTAGCTTGTTACTTTTATTTACATGTGTTTCCTTTCAGCCTTAGAGATGTTTCTATTTTTTGTCTTTAAAAGAAATCTGGCCAGGCACCGTGGCTCACACCACTTTGGGAGGCTGAGGTGGGAGGAATGCTTGAGGTCAACAGTTTGAGAGTAAGAGTGAGCAAGAGCTCGCAAGAGCAAGAGCGAGACCATGTCTCTACAAAAAACAGAAAAATTAGCCAGGTGTGATGGTGTACGCCTTTAGTCGCAGCTACTTGGGAGGCTGAGGCAGGAGGATTGCTTGAGCCCAGGAGTTTGAGGTTGCAGTGAGCTACAATGATGCCACTGCACTCTAGCCTGGGTGACAGAGTGAGACTCTGTCTCTAAAAAAAGAGAAAAAAATCTGATCTCATCCCCTTCTACTTTCTTCTGAGTATCAAAATAAACCGAGTAGTTTAGATTAAATTTTTAATCCTGGTTGTCTCCTAGGATTATAAGGTTTAAAAACACCTGAACATTTTCAAGTCAGGCTATGATCATACCTTACTTATGCACACTTTATTCACAGATCCAAATTAATGAATAATTTCATGCAAATAACTAATCAAATAAGGCCTGATGACTTACTCCTTTGCTTATCTAGTGTTTTCTGATGGTTTTGGGCCTTTGTCCCTTTGTTAAATGAAGTGTAGCTGATACCATTTTCAAGAGCCTATGTTTGTTTCTTAGGATAAGGAATTAATAAAAGAATGCTTCCTTATAAATGAATGTATTAAGTAGCTAAGAATGATAAAATATTACCGACTTACTGATGTTGGATTTGGAAGTTGGTTCTTGTACCGAATAGCTGTTTTATCTGAGTGGTTTGCATGTTTTTAGTGCTATCAATGATAGGGAGCAAATATTGCAATATTTCTTGAGTTTGAGCTATTCTTTTATCCCTGTAGATTCTTTTTTCATCATCTGTCCAATTTCTGCCACTCTTCTTGCTTTGGAAAGATATGCATTCTTTCATTTTGCTTTTTAAGCTGTGATGCAGCTCTAGGGAGCAACCACAAAAATATGGACAGATACATTAACTGTACTTATTCAACAATTACTTATCAAGCATTATTATATGCCAAAGGATTTATCTAAAATTCCTTGCCTATCTGAAGCTTATACTTTAATGACAGCGGGCAGAAAATAAACAAATAAACAAGTAAAATACATAGTATGTCAGATAATAACATTTACAGGATAAAATAAAGCTGGGGAGGGGAATAGAGAATTCTTGGGGGGTTGATTTCCATTTAAAACGGTGTTAAGAGAAAGCCTCCCTGTGAAGATGACATGTCACAGGAGTTAGGGCGTCAATCAAGCAGATTTCAGGAGAAAGAGCATTCTAGGCAAGGGGAAGAGTAAGTGCAAAGGCTCGTTCTGAGGCAGGAGCATGGTAGCATGTTCAAGAACGCCATGATGGCATCAGCAGCTGAAGCAGAATGTACTAAGGGGAAAATTATAAAATATGAGTTTAGGTAGGTAACTTGGACTCAGCTCATGTAGGGCCTCAAAGGCTATTGGAAGGACTTTGATTTTTTCTGAGTGTGAAATGGCGAACCATTGGAGGGCATTGAGCAGAGGAGTGTCATAGTCTCAGATTTGTTTTAGCAGGATTGTGCTGGTTGCTGAGGTGAGAACAGACTGAAGAGAGGCAAGAGTGAACAAGCATGGAAATCTCCTGGAAGACTCTTGAAACAATCCACCCGGGAAAGAGGATGGTAAGCTTGGACTAGGGTAGTGGAGGTGGCTAGAAGCATGAGACGTGGGGGATCCTGGGTATGTTCTAGATTTCCTAAATATTGAATGTGAGGTGAGAGAATTAAGAGAGGAACAAAGGGTGGCTCCAAAGATTCTGATTTAAGGAAATGGCAGGATAGGGATTATGGGGAAGACTGTGGGAAGAACATGTTAGAAATCCTTTCTTTAATAGATGATATGACGGAATTATTGTTTGTTAATTGACACTGGAGTATAATAATGTGTTTTAAAAAGTGTTTATCCTAGCCCATCTCCATTAGGATGGCTGCTATCAAAAAAACCCAGAAAATAACAAGCATTGGCAAGGATTTGGAGAAATTGGAATCCTCGTGCACTGTTGATGACAACGTAAAATGGTGCAGCCACTGTGGAAAACAGCATGATGATTCCTCAAAAAATTAAAAATAGAACTACTATATGATCCCGCAATTCTGCTTCTTGGTATGTACCTCAAAGAATTGAAAGTAGGATCTCAAAGAGACATTTGTAAACCCATATCCATAGCAGCATTGTTCATAATCACCAAAAGGTGGAAGCAACCCAAGTGTCGTTGTCAGATGAATGGGTAAACAAAGTGAGGTATATTCATATGATGGAGTGTTATTCTGCCTTAAAAAAGAAAAAAATACTGACACATGCTACAGCACTGATAAACCTTGAGGCCATTATGCTAAGTGAAATAAGCCAGTCACAAACAGACAAATACTTTGTCTTCCAAATATTTGACTCCGCTTATATGAGGTACCTAGAATAGTCAAATTCATGGATACAGAAAGGAGGATGGTTTTCAGAGGATTTGGGGAGGGAAAGTGTTGTAGTTTAATGGGCATAAAGTTTCACTTTTAATAGAGAAAAAGAATTCTGGAGATTGCACAACAATGTGAATGTACTTGATGCTACTGAACTGTACACTTAAAAACAGTAAATTTTATGTTATATATATTTTACCATAATTTAAAAAATCAGCATATTCAGGAAGAGAGAGGGGAAAAAAATCCCTGAGTAAAGCCTGAAGCAAGACTAGTAGCGAGAAATTTTAAAGAATGTAGCAGGATTATTTATAATTATAATGCCTAAATTGATATATAGATAGCATAGGAAGAAGTAGGATATGCTTAGGACACATAAAAGCAAGAAATATATTGTGCTTTGTCAAGAAAAAAATTGTTTATCTAGTTAGAGATAGACACTGAACTATGTATGAATAAAACAATATGATTTGTGGAATTTATTTTAAAATACTCTAGGGAAAAAAGTGGTGGGAAAATAGATGAAACAAGAGTAGCAGGATGCTGATAAGGATGGGTCATGCGCATCAGTGGGTTCATTATTCTCTCTACTTTTGTTTATGTTTGAAAATTTCCACAATAAAGTTTTTTTAATAAAGGAATTGTCCATTCTTAAAAGGAAAATAAACAGATAAGTGCTCATTGAATTGAGCTAGATCTGAAAGATAATGTATAATTACAATATCTGGCAACGCTGGCAAATGAAATGAACTTATCTACAGTTTATCGAGGGGCCATTCCTAGGCCACTCACTAATCATTCACTGAATGCTTATTATACATCTGGCACTATGTTTGGTTTGGTAAATTGATATGAAATACATATTCCTTGCCTTCTATAGCTATGAGTCAGGACTAGAGAAAAAAAAAGCAAAGTATCAGTTAGAATATATTTCTGTAGAGGTAAACCATGGTACTTATTATAAAATTACAGAAGAGGAACTGGATAAATACCTATGAGTATTTAGTTCTCTTCCAGAACTGAAGAAGTCTGACTGGGCCCTTCATTAACCTCAGACAGAAACCATATAATTCCCTTCTTGGTAAGTTCAATAATGGGAAAGGACAGACATCCTTCTGTAAGAAACTGAATGATAATGAAAATTTGACATTTTAGAAGAAAATGCATAGCCTTAAGTGCATATATTATAAAAGGTTTGACAACACCAAAGAATAAAAGTGGATAGCTTACTATGAAATAGATTTATTTTAGTTAGAAAGAAAACTGCAAAATTTTTATTAATGTGTCACCAAGATTTACCAGAACATATGTCTATAAGATGAAGTAGCCAAGAAGAGATGAAACTATAAACTGAGGAAAGATTGGCTAAGGCTCAAAAACATAAATTTTAGGCTGGGCGCGGAGGCTCACGCCTGTAATCCTAGCACTCTGGGAGGCTGAGGCAGGCGGATTGTTTGAACTCAGGAGTTCGAGACCAGCCTGAGCAAGAGTGAGATCCCATCTCTACTAAAAAAATAGAAAGAAATTATCTGAACAACTAAAAATATATAGAAAAAATTAGCCGGACACAGTAGCACATGCCTGTAGTCCCAGCTACTCGGGAGGCCGAGGCAGTAGGATCGCTTGAGCCCAGGAGTTTGAGGTTGCTGTGACCTAGGCTAACGCCACGGCACTCATTCTAGCCACGGCAACAGAGTGAGACTCTGCCTCAAAAAAAAAACAAACATAAATGTTAAATAAATACTGTAGTGGAGGCTGTGGGGAACATTGCAAAGAAAAAAAAAAAACCTTTCCTTTTTGCAACAAAATTCCATGAATACTACCTGTCTCCAGTTCTTCTCCTCCTACTCTAAAATGTACATCACTTAGATTTGCACCTCCATCATCCTACTGACACATTCCTCTGATCAAGCTCCTCAATAGCCTCTGTGCTGTAAATTTCAGTAGTCAATCCATCTCACTCTGCCCATCAGAAGCATCAGACTCAGTTGATCATTCCCTCCTCTTTGACACACTTTCCCACTTGGCTTTCAGGATAATACATTCTCCTGGTTTTCTTCCTACCACATAAGGTTTTCCTCCTACCCTAAAGTCTTCTTTGTTGGTTCCTACTCTTCCTCCATCAATGTAGCAGTTCCCGACAACTTGGTCCTTCACCCTCTTCTATCTCTAAACTCACTGTCTTAAGAATCACATCCAGCCTTGTGCCTTAAAATACTATCTATAGGCTAAAAATTCCCACATGTATCCCCAGTCCAGATCTCGTTCCTGAACTTTAGACTCATATCTATCTGCTTATCCATGCCTCAACATCAATGTCTAAAAGATATTTCAAAGGCAACATATCCAAATTGCTGCTCCATGCTTAGTCTTACCCTTCTCGGCAGATGGCAATTCAATCCAGCTAGTTGCTCTGGCCCCAAACCATAAGGTTTCTACAGTTGTAAACACCTGTGAAACCATCACCACAATCAAGATCTAGAGAAGATCTAGAAAAGAACAATCCTAGAAGATTCCTTCTTCTTCTTTACATCCATCTGTCCATTCATCCCCTACTCCAGGAGACCTTTATCTGCTTTTTGTCTCTATAGATTAACTTGCATTTTATGTGAATTAAATAATACAGCATTTACTTTTCTGTGTCTGTCTTTTCACTTAGCATAATGATTTTTAGACTCATTCATGTTGTTTGAGTATCAATATTTCATTACTTTTTTTATTCTATGGTATGGAAAAACCACATTTCATTTATCCACTTGCCTGTTGAGGGATATTTGGCTTATATATATATATATCCATTTTTGGGTATTACAAATAAAGTTGATAGTAACATTAATATACAAATCTTTGTGTGGACATATGTTTTTATTTCTCTTAGGTAAATACATATGAATATTTACCTAGAGTTACATGATAGGAATATGATTATATGCTTAACTTTTAAGAAATAGTTTTCCAAAGTGATTTTTATCATTTTAAATTTCCAACTTTAATATATGATAGTTCTAGTTGCTCCAAACTCTTGCCAACACTTTGCATTGTTAAACTTTTAAATCTTAGGTATTGTAATGATTATGTGCTAGTGGCTCATTATAGATTTAATTAGCATTTCCCTAATAATTTATAATGTTGAACAGGCTTTCATGTGCTTATTTGCCATCTATGTATCTTTTTTGTTCAAGTGTCAGTTCAAATATTTTGACCATTTTAAAAATTAGTTTGCTGCAGTATTAAGTTTTAAGAGTTCTTTATGTATTATTGATGCAAGTCCTTTATTGAATGTACATTTTGTAATATTTTTGTAAATATTTTTCCCTATATGTCCCATGCATTTTAAGCTTTTGACAGTGTCTTTTAAGGAGAATGATTTTGATGA
>CAUYSK010064840.1:0-50564 GCA_963575035.1 Avahi laniger | reverse complement strand
TTGCCACCTAGCCTTCACCAGTATATAAGCCTGTGCTTGTTTTGCTTCGGCGTCTTCGCCGTTTGCCCCATTAAAACGCTGTTGGAAGAACTCCGAGTGTTGCGTCCTTCCTGCTGGTCAGGGCGGCGCGACATGGGCCACCCCCATATGTGTCCACATATTTTACTCCAGCTCTTTTTACTCTGAATGTGACTCTCTCCTCCGTTCCCATGCCCCTTCCCGATATACTGGCCACTGCTACCACCATTTATATCACCAGTTTTCAGTTATGCTCCCTCTTCGTCTCCGAAGTGGATATCCTGATATCTAGACTCTAGACTCCCAGATGGGTATGTCACCCTGCAGGTCTGCGTGCCTCCTCCCTTCTGGCTTAATGAATTGAAGGATTAATGCAGGAGGATTTGGCCTGACCCTAGGATCCTTCCTTTGTGAATTGTTCTCAAGGATAAACCCAACAGTAAGGACTAGAGTTTGCATGTCTTAAATAGTATATCAGACACAACCCACCCAGTCTCCAAAGCTGGAAGATGCAGAGGATTTTTTTTTTCTTTTTTAGCTCCTCAATCAACTTTTCTAAAATTCGGTTAACACCCACTTTGTGGGGATGTTGTGAGGATCCCTGAGAGGAAGTACAGGAAAGTACTTAGCATAGTGTTAGCATTTGACTAAAGGAAACAATGAAAATATAAATAATGTTATTGCCCAGCGACGTGAAGGAGGATAAACCAAGCCTTTTAATTTTATTTTGAAGTTCACTAGATTTAGGAGTGAATATTGATGATGGTGAGACAGCTGAACTGCTAGTAATTACCTGAAAAACTGAAGAGCAGAAGATATACTAGAAGACCGAACAGTTGAATTTCAAAAGGGAATATTAAGTTTGACAAAAAGCTGAGTTTGATGTAAAACTGAGTCTGACTAAATCTGAGGTGAGACTCGGGAAGAGATTACCTGTGGTTTGTGGGCATCCAGAGGAGGAAACAGTAGCTGCCAGGACTCAGGGGGTGCCCAGACCCCCTGCACAGCAGAGCAGCCTCGCTCAGCTCACAGGGTTAATTTGCTGCGGCATCAGGGAAACATATAAATAGAGTTGTATTAGGGCTTTGGCGTGATATTTTACAGGGCTTTTCATGATATTTTTGTGAGAAAGAAAAAATTGTGAGATTGATTAAATGGATTAGTATTTGATTATAATTTTAGAAAAATCAATGGATCACTGTCACTCTGAAGGGCTCAGTAGGGAATGCCATAGGGGTCTGTTCTTTATTCTGTCTTTTATGGGATTTTATTAATGATTTGTATAAATAGACATATATTTCATATTGTGTGTATATTTCATATATATTTATACACATATATGTATAACATATTTTATAAGTATATATTTCTCACATATATAAATGGTAGATGTGTGTGTGTGTGTGTGTATATATATACACACATATATATATATATATATATATATATATATATATATATATAAAACAGATAATGCTCATCAAACCTGCAGCTGACACAAAGCTGGAAGATACAGCGATTGTATTCTCTGGCAGAAACAGAATCCCAAATACAAGCTCAGATGTTACCTCATTTGGGAAGAGTTCTGTGGTAGCCCCCACCAAGCCTGTATTCAGTACCTCTCCTTTCTAAGAAGCCTTTATGTATTCATCGGTCTTTTATTCTGCTTGCCTGCCTGCCTTGCAAGTCTCTCTCTATGCACAGGCAATTGATCTTGTGTCTTCGTTTTCCCAGCACCTAACACAGTGCTTATGTGAATGTTTGCTCAGAGAACAGTGATGATGACCCACATTGACAGGCTGAAGCTATCAAGCTGAAATTTAATAAGGATAAATATAAAGCCCTACCCCCCCAAAAAAAACACAAGCACAAGACAGTGAATAGGGAGCTTACTCATAGCATGCATGACAAGGAAAAAAGGTTATTACACAAGAATAAACTCACCTCGAAATGGTGTTTCACTGCTTTACTCTTCCCTCTGCCAAATTCAGCTCATGAGATCTTCGTCTGGTTGAATAAAAGTATTTGGCACCTGAAGCAAAGGATGTGAGAGACTCTCTCTGAGATGATCAGAACATGCCTGTGATATTATGTTAACATTCTGAATGGTACATCTCAAGGATGAAATCTATAAATAAGAACTGGTTCAAAGGAGAGCCACCAGGATTATGAAGGGTCTGAAAATCTTACCATAGTTACTCATTTTTTCATTCATTCAACACATGTATATTAGACACCTAGTATTTTTCAGGCAGTATACCAGGTACTGAGTCTAGAGTAGTGGAGGAAAACCATCTTTAGAAGCAAAAGAAGGAAATAATATTTGTGAAAATAAACAGAAAACACCCAAACGAGAACAACTGAAGGCTATTCATTCAGAGCTTGCTATCCCAAGAGAGTTACACACCATCATTTGCTTTTGGCAGACACTCATAGGCAGGCAAAGGAGTGGGACACCTTTATAGGAGAAAAAGGGGAAGGTTTCAGGTCTGCTGTGACTGGAAGCTGTTGGCATGGGGAAGCTGGAGGCAGGATAACTGGAAGCGGAACACCCTGTGTGATTGGTTTGAGGAGCAGATTTGGCAAGCATATTTGGCTTCCTCCAGTTGACCCTGAGTTGAAAGTGGGGGCAAAAATTAGGGAAGCTGGCAGTTCTGACCATTCTGGGACTATTGCTGCAGACTTTGTGGTTCAGCTTTCAGGACTGGCTATTGCAGAAATTATAGGTCAGTGTCTACTATCCCATGGTCTGGCCATTGTCTATATATTCAGTCTCCAACGTTGAACACTGACAAGAGAAAACTGGAGGTGCACTGAAAATTGTATTCGGTGTATTGATGACTGTGCTCAACTATTTTAACATCTGCTGCGTTGAAAAGGCATTTGTTCTGAATAGACTTAATGGATCGAATTAGGACCAGTGGGTGGAAAAATTCTTCAGTTATAAAAAAAGAACTTTCTAAAACTCATTGCTGTCTAGATACAGTCTCAGACGGTAGTTACCTGTTAAGGGAAGAATTCAGACCTAAGCCAGATGACCTCTTTGTAGGGATATTGCAAAACAGTTCACAAACTTCAGCAATCATCAGAATCACTTGATATCTTTGTTATTACGCAGAATCTTGAGCTCTGTCCTAGACCTGCTGAATCTGATCAGTGGCACATGATAGATGATTCTCTTAAGAAATATTTGTAGAAGGAGTACAAACACTAGATGAGTAACTGGACTAGATGACTTGCAAGAGTCCTACCATGCTGAGAGTCTAATATTCTAACTTTTGCATAACATAATCATAACCAGAAAATAAACCATAATAAACCATTCACTTGTTTAACAATATTGATTGACTAGATTATGTTATGCCTACACTCTACTTTAGGCATGTGTGTGTGTATACACACTCACGCACATGCACACGCACACACATACATATATATATATATATATATATATATAAAATTTTTTCTTGAGACAAGATATTTCTGTTTCACCCAGGCTGGAGTTGAGTGGCATGATCCAGCACATTGCAGCCTGGAACTCCTGGGCTCAAGTGATCCTCCCTCCTCAGCCTCCTCAATAGCTGGGACTACAAGCATGTAACACTGCATCTGGCTAACTTTTATCATTATTATTATTATTATTCATTGTAGAGACAGGATATTGCTATACTGCCCAGGTTAGTCTCAAACTCCTGGCCTCAAGCAATCCTCCCACCTCAGCCTCCTGGAGTGCTGGGATTAAAGACATAGGCCTGTATTTTAAATTTTATTAATATGCTGCATTCCTACATGCCAAGGAGACAGCAATGAAAAAAATTCTTTTATTCATTTTTCAAAGATTTATTGAGCATCTACTATGTGCTGGGACACTATGCTAGGCTCTGGTGAAATGGTGACGAATAAGGTGGATAAACTTTTTTTTTTCCTAAAGCTTGTACTGATATAGGCCTTTTTTTCAGAGCAGAAAAAATAGAATGTATTTACAGCAAAAAATTATTATGTATTATTATGAAAATGGTGTGAAAACACTAGGCCATAGCTCTGTTCTTTCTTCCTGCATCATGACTCTGATTAAAATTCAATCAAGTTATTTATAGAGGAATTAGTATACTGCTTTCCTCAGATTTGTTTTAAGTTTTAAGTAAAAATTGAGAGCCTTTGGGCTTTAGTCCAGAAATGCTAACGGAAGACTTCAGAATAGCACTTTGTATTTAAAACCTCTCTCATGTCAAAACTGGTGAATGGCCAGAGGCTGGGAAGGGTAGTGGGGAGGAGGGATAAAGTGAGGATGGTTAATAAGTATAAAAATGCAGTTGGATGGAATGAATAAAATCTGGCATTTGGTAGCACAGTAGGGTGACCACAGTTAACAATAATTTATTATATATTTTTAAATAACTATTATAAAAGAGTGGAATTGGAATGTTCCTAACACAAAGGAATGATAAATGCTTAAAGTGATAGATATCCCACTTACCCTGATTTGATCATTACACATAGTATGCTGTATCACATCATCACATGTACCCCATATATATGCAGTCATTATGTACCCATAATAATAAAAATTTTTTAAAAAAGAATTTTAAAAAATACTGGAATATAGTGTTGCATAAACCAAAGCAACATCCCTTGTTCGGGTTGACTCTGGGTATTTTAGAAAGTGATTCTGGAAATTCTGAATTCTTTGGGTTTTAATACCTGTTTCTAACCCTATTGCAACGGAGCGAATTTGTACTGTATTTTTCAAGCATATTTTTATTCAAAACACCATGTCTTTTGCTGTGTGGTGTATAGGAAGGCACATAAAATGGAAAGCAGCTGCCCAGGATCTAGTTCTGGCTCTTCCATTAATTAACTGTGTGACCTTGGGCCTCTCTGGGCCTCAGTTTTTTCAAAATGCTAAATGATCCTTAATTAGCCCTAAAATTCTGATTAGGTTAAACTAAATGGAGGAAGTGTTATCATGTTGCACCTGCCTCTCCCTCTTGCGCTCTTCCCAGCTACACAATATATTAGAAGCCTTATCACCGCTATTGAAGTGGATGCTGAAACAATTTGCTTTTCTAATCCTGGCATTTGTATATTATTTAGACTGAAGTCTGAGGCTTTAATATCTACCTGCTTCCCCAGTCTGAATGACTGGAGAGAACCCTGTACTGGGAGCAATATATCTTCTTACCAACTTTCAGTCTCTAATCCTAGCTGTTACCAAGGGCCCTGTTTCAAACTCAGTAGACCCTCCTAGCCCCTAGATATTGCCACCTATATGACTAATAGTATCCTCACTGTCTAAAGACTTACTCTGCTCTGCCCAAACCTGCCTGATCAAATTCCTTCCAAACAGATACCAGCCAGATCATGCCAAATTCCTCTCCTTGAGGAGCAGCACTGCAGCCCAGTTGGTGCTCTTGAATCTGGTCCTGCCTGACCCAGGCTTACTCTTCCGTCCCTGAACGGTATCATTGATGTCCCAGTTTGCCCCTGTCAAACCTTCTTAAGTTGCAATAGACATAGGTATGTGTATATCTGCATGTAAGCGCATTGATCCTTAAGGGAAGTCTTACAAATGCGCATATTCCCTAGAATTAGCCCAGTGTAAAAAAATGTTATTTTTTTAAAAATTAAATATATATACACTGTTAGCTCTGGAATTAGTTTTTTTAATTTTAAAAATTAACCTCTAGGTTTTGGGAACTTCTTCCTATTTACATAATTGAACAACTTGAGGAAATAATGATCAAGCTATGTGGAGCACTATAATAAGTTTTCTTGCCCTCACATTTCACTGTTTTGAAATGTATTTTATTTTCCTACAATTGCCAGAACTTCTCCTTGTGAGGCTGAGCTTCAGGAATTAATGGAACAAATTGACATCATGGTAAGCAACAAAAAGTTGGATTGGGAAAGAAAGATGCGGGCTTTGGAGACACGATTAGATCTTCGGGATCAAGAGTTGGCAAATGCACAAACTTGTTTGGATCAGAAAGGTCAAGAGGTACAGAACACATGTGTTAATAAATTGTCAATTCACCAGACTCTTATAAGTAGTATTTATTCTATCAGAATAATGGTTTTTATTATACACTTTTTAAACAGGCATCAGCAACAGCATTAATTGCTTGAAATTCGGTCAGCTAATAGTATGCTAAAGGTATTCTATCAAATAAATGACAATCTGTGGATGAGCCTAAATCCATAGATGTCTGTTGATGAGGACAGACATACTGTGTCTCTCAGTTCCATACCTGTAATGACACAGATGTGTAAACAGGTGCCTTGTCTGCTTTTTAAGCAGACAAATTCTGTAAGCCAAATCCTTAAAACCTACTCTTGGACATTTTTCTTTTTCTTTTTAATATGTTAGTTCTTGTAAAAACGTGACAATTATTCCATAATACCATTAAAATAGAGATCCCCTTGAAGGAAATGGAGAAAAAAAAAAAAAGTAGAGGTTTTGCCTGAGTAACGATGACATAGCCTCCCAAAAAGATAATGCAAAGCAAATTCTAAACCTTCATTTACTATGTGATGGTGATAAAGATCTTTTGTTAGACATCCTTACTGTCCTAATGTGGACTTTGTTGAATAGTGCTAGCAATGTTTGGTTTTTGACAATTTAATTTTTAATAGCTATTTTAGGAACTGCAGTACAAATATTTATTCTTGGTTTGGCACAGCAGTTTTAGTTGAATGGTGCTTCTCTTTTGTATATTTTCTGATTTTGTCAAACAAAATTTAGGAAAAGCAAAATTAAATTTTATTCTTCATGCAGGTGGGGTTACTGCGACAGAAGTTGGACAGTCTGGAAAAATGTAATTTAGCAATGACTCAGAATTACGAAGGACAACTACAAACCCTAAAAGCTCAAGTAAGAAAACTTACTACAATTTAATAGCACACATTTTTATATGTTTTGACCTATAAGATTGTGTTGATTTTATTAAAACTAATTGTTTTTAATGTAAGCAAAAGTTCTTAAATTTTAATTTTATGTTGGGACTTTCATTGTTTCATATGTGTTGATTTTGTCTCTTCTACTAGATTGTCAGCTCTGTATACCTTCTGTACCTTTTTAACTGCTCAGCACAGTGTTAGATGCATAGCTTTCTATTTCTCAAGAAACTTTTTGATTAATTAGATGATAACAATTAGCTATGTGAGCAACAACAAAAAACCAAAATTATCTTTTATGGTTATTACTACCTAATAGAGATATCCTTTATTCTATGGAAATGTAAAATGTAGACGTTTAGGTGTGGTGCAGTGGCTCATACCTGTAATTCTAGCACTCTGGGAGGCCAGGGCAGCAGAATCACTTGAGTTCAGGAGTTTGAGACCAGCCTGAGCAAAAGCGAGACCCCATCTCTACAAAAAGGTAGAAAAATTAGCCAGCTACTCGGGAGGCTGAGCCAGGAGGATAACTTGAGCCCAACAGTTTGAGGTTGCAGTGAGCTATATCACGCCACTGTGCTCTAGCAGGGGTGACAGAGCAAGACTCTGTCTCAAAAATAAAAATAAGATAACATAAAATAAAAACTTTGATATTATAAAATAAATAACTGAAAGAATAAAACTGTTCTTTATTATTAAATACTTTGTTACTGGTAGGACTGTTTCTTAAATGACAGTGCCTCTGCACATGTAATGAGAGGGCTACCGATTTCTTTCTTACTTAGCCCTCTATCTTCACACAGAGCTGGCGAGGACAAAGTGTTATCTCCCGTAGCACAGGTAGCATGTAGGGTAGTAGTCCTCTGAGCATCTCAGATCTAGCAGATACTATATCTTTGTTTAACCTAGTAAATGAATCAATGGGAAATATAGTTTGATTATGAAATATGGTTGGTTTACAACCAGTGTTTTTTGGAATGCAAAGATTTCAGATATAATGATCTAGTTAAAGGAGTCCAAAGTAGCTAATGATCTCTTTAAGTACCTTTCTAGGGAGAGAATTCAGCTATTGAGATTGGCATATGAAACATTTGATGTCACTTAAGAGGCATAATTTTATAAGACTAGCTCTTAGTCTACCTGACATTTTGCCTGCAGTTCACGTAACTGCCACTAGACAGTAGCTTGGTTATGAAAATGATGTGTTTCTTCCTAGCTGAGACTAGGCATTTAGTATTTAAGTCAATCAACCTTATATTTTCTATAAAGAGAAAGCCATAAAGCAAAAACATAAATATTAAATAATTATAATTGTTCAGTGTAAACAAAGAGATCACAATCTGGAATAAGTTGAAAAAGTACAGAAATCTAGATACAGGTTAAGTATGATCTCTATGTTATATTTAACTAATTCAGTCACTGTTTACCTAATCTTTTATTTCTGTTGGGATTTGCCCCCCACTTCTCTTGTTAAAAAGTTTTGGCCTTGGCTGGATGAGGTGACTCACACCTGCAATCTCAGGTTTCAGGAGTTTGAAACCAGCCTGGGCAACATAGCAAGACCCCGTCTCAGAAAAAAAAAAAAAAGAAAAGAAAAGAAAGAAAAGTTTTGGGCCTTGTTTACAGATGCTGGACTGTCATTTACTGTATGAATCCTTTCCATTTGATGCTTTGCAGCTCTATTTTATTATTTGGCTGCTGGCTGGTTTTCAATACTAAGCAAAAACTATTTTAACAATTTAACAAAAAAACTTTGTTCTGTGAAACACTAACATTGAGAGCTTAGGAAAACCGATTTAAGCTACTGTTGGCCACGTGAAGACTCTTCCTCCTCTCCTGGAGAGTCACAGTGCACATTAGCATGTTACTGGCTGTGAGTGGTCCTGCATTAAACAAACCCATTTAACCTTCTCAATCCATCATTTTCGAAAGGTGTTTGACCTTTTTACTTTTTAAACTAAAGCCTACTAATACCCCTGTAAATAGGGGTTTCATGGAATACGCTTTGGAAATGTTACCCTGTTACTGAGAGAACGACCACCTGTTTCCACTACAGTTTTCTGCTTCTCTGTTTTTCTCTGGTTAAAAGACAAGAAAGAAGAGCGTTAGGGAGGAGAACTGGAAGAGAGGGAAAGAGGGAAGAAGGGGACAGAGAGAAACAAAGTGCTGTGTGCTTGACTGGTTTGCAGGGAAGCTAGTAATATGTCATCTGTCTAACTGGAAATGGTGTCTTGTGGCAAAAATGCTTTTGTTGCTGATTGCTCACTCTACTGATTCCTTCTTTGAAATTCCTAGTTTATTTATAATTTCATTTCCTAAAACATCTTAAGGATATACTTTACCACAACTCAGCCTTGAATAACTCAACTCTGTCAAAGTTTCCATGTAGAAATTGCTTCCTTTTAAAAAGGGGGTATTTTCTTTCCCTTCTAACCATTATAAAACTATAATATAAAATGTGTGAATACACACACACACACGTATATATATATATATATATATATAAGACTTCTACTTCTGGAGTATCCTCCCACTAAATACAGCTGAAAACCCTGGACATTATTTATAAAACAACATAAGAAGACTCTGAGAAATGAAGAGACAGACTAGCCCATTGGCCTGGGACCCTGGCACCCAAAGAATGACACAGTAGTGAGTTCCCTGGGTTTTTTATTTTTTTGCTTCATATATCCCAGACTGGGTAACAGCTAAACCAGTAACCCAGACATGCCAGTGGGTGCAAACAAACAAAAAGAGCCCCACGGAAAGCCTGCTGTCTCCAGCCAAAAGAACAAGAAGCAGACACCCTAACAAGATAAAAAACACTTTTAGATAATAACCTTTCTACTCCAGCCAAATGCCACAGGAAAAAAACCTACGGCAATAGATTTTCCTTCTCTTGAGTTTTCTAAAATTCTTGATAGCAAAAAATATAACAATGTCTAAAATGGTTCTCAATATATGTAGAGGAAATACTTAAGGTAATTGTATTATAAATGGGGCAGCATAAAGTAATGTTTCTACACTAAAACTGGCAAGATGTCAAACACCAGTCGACTGTGATAAATTGCGTAAATAAAGTGTAATACTTAGGGTAACCACCGAAAAAGCTATACAAAGGGATATCCTAAAAAATACTATAGATAAATTAAAATGAATCCTAAAAAAAATGTTTATGTGACCCAGAGGGAGACAAGAAAGTGAAAACAGAAACCAAAAACTAGAGAAAAAACAGGAAACAAAAAAAAAGTAAAGCTGAAGCCCTGACATATCAATAATTACGTTAAATGGAAATGGTCTAAATATACCGATTAAAAGACAGAGATTGACAGAGTAAATAAAAATATGACAAACTCATTTCAAATATAACTATATAGGCAAGTTGGAAGTAAAAAGATGGAAAAAACATGCCAGGCAAACATTAATCAAAAGAAAACAGAAGTGGTACCAACATAATTCAATGGAGAAAGATCAGTCTCTTCACAAATGGTTCAGGAACAACTGGTAGTCACATGAAAAAGAATTAAGATGGACCCCTACCTTAAACCATACACAAAAATTAACTCAAAATGAATCAAAGATCTAAATGTAAAAGCTAAGAGTATAAAATTCTTAAAAGAAAACATAGGAGTTAATCATCACGACCTTGGATTAGGCAATGGTTTCTTAGCTATGACACCAAAAGCACAAGCAACAAAAAATTAGATGAATTTGTCTTCATCAAAATTAAAAAACTTTTAGGCTTCAAAGGACCCCATCAGGTAAGTGAAAACACAACCCACAGAAGGGTAGAAAATATTTGCAAATCATATATTTGATAAGGGACTGGTATCTAGAATGTGCAAATAACTTACTAATCAAATGGACATTTCTCCAAAGAAGATATACAAATGGCCGATAAATGCATGGAAAAATGTTTAACATCATTAGTCATTAGGGAAATGCAAATCAAAACCACAATAAGATACCCCTTCACGCCCACTAGGTTGGTCATAATCAAAATAATAGAAAATAACAAGTGTTGGTGAGGATACAGAGAAATTGGAGTCCTATGCATTGTGAGTGGGAGTGGAAAATGGTGTAGCCATTTCGGAAAACAGTTTGGCTGTTCCGCAAAAAGTTAAACGAGTTACCATGTGACCTAACAATTGTACTCCTACGTATGTACCTAAGAGAAATGAAAAAATATGTCCACACGAAAACTATTATGCAAGTGTTAACAGCAGCCCTACTTATACTATCCCAAAGTGGAAACGACCCAAATATCCGTCAGTGGATGAATGGATAAACAAAATGTGGCATATTCATGCGATGGAATATTATTCAGATGAATTTTAGAGTAAATGGATTGTATCTCAATAAAAAAATTATATGAGAGAAAAGCAGAAGCGGCTACTTTAATATCAGAAAAAATAGACACAGTTGTTCATAGTTTTATTTGCAATTACCAAAAACTAGACCCGATCAAAATGTCTCAATGTGTGAATGGTTACACAAACTATGGTACGTTCATACTTTGGAATGCTACTCAGCACAAAAAGACAATCAACTATTGATTCACACATGGATCTCAAGGGGATTACGCTGAGTGAAAAAACTCAATCTCAAAAAGTCATATACTGTATGATTCCATTTTATAATATTCTCAAAATGACAAAATTATAGAGATGGAAAGCAAATTAGTAGTTGCCAGAGGTTAGGGGTAGGGGGATGAAGAGACTGAGTGTGACGCTAACAGGATAGCACAAGGGAGACCTTTGTGGTGATGGAGTAGTTCTATATCTTGATTGTGTTTGTGGTCGCACAGATCTACGCATGTGACAGAATGGCATAGAACTATACGCATGTATTGATCCTATCTCAATTTCCTGGGTTTGATGTACTCAATAAGGTGTGAATACTGGGAACACTGGGTGAAGAGGACCGGGGACCTCTCTGCAGTAACTTTACAACTTCCTGTGAACTTACAGTTATTTCAAAGTAAAAAGTATAAATAAAAAAGTTTCAATAGATATAGGACTATAGAAACTTCCTCACAGATGTTGATACACTAAACTACTTTTAATCAATTATCTGAAGGTAGAATATGAAACAGAAAAAATACAAAGTTACAAAAAAATTATCAATAAGGAAATAATTGAATCAATTTTGATATTTAAATTTATTGAAACTTATACCCATATGAATAAGTGGTTTGTGTTGTTTGTTTCTTTGAAATTAAGTATGTATTCTATTTTCTTAAATAAAGTATAAACTGGTTATTTCATAGCTCAAGTTACTGAAATTAAAATTGTCAACACAAGATGGCACTAAATTAAAGTAAGAAAAAAAACTTGGATTTTTGTTTTTTTAATTATGGGTTTCATTGCAGATGGTTAAAGCAAAACTGAACAAACCATTTATCAAGTGAATCATTGTTTAACTGTGCAGGTAATGAAGTCTCAAGTTTACATGAAAGCTGAATTGTGTTCAGCTTCAATAATTTAGCTTTAATAACTGGTTCTATCTTCACTAATTGGAACATTTAAGCTTTGCTGCTTTCTAATCATCATTTAAATTTTCAAAGAGGTACACAAGAAAAGAAATACAGTGAAATCAAGTTAGAAATAACTGATAATAGTAAAATGTTAGCATTTTCTATTATTTACAGTTTTCCAAACTAACAAATAGCTTTGAAAAACTGAGGTTACACCAGATGAAACACAACAAAGTTCGACGAAAAGAATTACCACACCCCAAAGAAGAAATACCCTTTGAACTGACCAGTTTGAACCAGAAATTAGAGGTGAGATGTATTTTCTTAGTTTCCCCATGGATACTAAGGATTGATTTCCATTGCTGTTGCGGGCTGTGTGTCTCTGGTGTGCCTAGGATGGCATGTCCGGCCGTGATAACAAACACTGTTACAAATCAGCTTCTCACTGAATATATTTTCTTGGTGAACCTTCCCTTCGGGCACTTAGTGAATTAAAGTGTCACTTTAATACTTTGGTTTATACATCTTTTCAATATATCGGCATTTTGGGAGAGCCAAAAAAAAAAAAAAAACAAAGAAGAAACTCAAAAAAGTTAAAAGAAACTGCAACTGTTGAGTGAAATTGAAGGACACCCCTGGGGTCAGTTAAAGCGAATATCTAATAAATCTTTTAATGGCCATTTAGCTATTAGGTACTTAAATCCCAGTGAAGCCTCATAGCAGTTTTCAGAACAGGGCTTAAAGTTTCAGGGTGTTTTCTTTAAAGGCATAGTGCCACTCTAATTAAGTTGTCCCTTATCACCTAGAACTTCTAAAATCTCAGTCTCTAAAAAGGTTCGCTGTGTCATGAATGCACTTCTCTTTATCCTCTTAACTTTCCAATCTTGGCAAAAACAAGCCAGCTATTTTGCTTCCCTACGCTCTTGAGCATTCAACCCCTAAGTCATGTAACAGCAAAGAGATTCTGCTGTAAATTCCTATTATCTAACCTCGGCTATGTTCCCAGTATTGCTCAGTTATTATTTTTTAACCGACCCAAAGTTGACTTTTATGTTATCCCACTTAATTTCTTCTCATTCTTCTCAAACTCTAAACCCCAGAGTCGCTCACCCCCAGCCAATGATTTCAGTTTCTTCTACTCACTGACAGATAATGGTCCTCCGCCTCTCAGTCACCCGGGATAGACACCTCTGTGGTTCCTTTCTCTGCCTTCCGCTGCAGCCCAGATCTGCCCCTTCACCTTGTCCAACGCCTCTCATCTCCTTGCTCCTCCCTAGTTATCATTGCCCTGTTTCACACGTCATCATCTTACTCTTCAATTAGCAGTCTTTCAGCTTTAAAATATCTTTAAGAGCAGGAAAAAAATAAAGCCTAAGATCACAGTCCTAAAACTAGCTTATTATAAGAACTTTGTAGGAAGTCGGGTTGTATCTTTAAAAGTCCTGCAAATTTTATGTACTACTGAATAACATACAGTTTTTTAAATACAAACTTACTGTCGCTAAGTTAAGTTGGCCCTCTAGGAAAAGGACTGTGTCGTACTCTCTGGCTCTTGCAGTGGTATAACCAGACTGGCTTCAGAAATATCCTGGTCTCATGGAAGATGCCCAGAGCTGTGCACTGTAATATACATGTGCTTTCACTGAAAAGGCAGAGGTCAAGTCACCAATCATCCATTTGACTGGCTTTTCACGGGAGAACCACATTCATATAAATTGTTCAAACAAAAAAGAAAAGCCTCACGATAATATTAAGTACTTTGTGTGTGCACATTTTACATTTAGGTAACTAAATATTTACATGAAATAGGTCTCATGAAATTATAATGGAAATAAGTAGCGAACATGTTTTGATATGTTTGTACTTACATAAAAATTTTTAAGCAAACTATCTATAGTTTAACTTATATAATTATGAAAATATTTTAAGTACCTATTTTTACTTTTAACCATCTAAAAAGTTAATGTGTAAGAGACAGACTTGTGCAGTTTTAGTCTGCATATAAACATGTTTTCCATTTTCCATTTGGAGCAAACATGGTATAGTAATGAAGTGGAGAGCAGCATGTGATAGAGGAAGAACATGGTAGCTTGTAACTCAAAACAGGCCTTGATGATTCACTTACTTATCCTGTGACCGTTAGGCAAGTTGTTAGCCTCACGGAGATTCCATTTTTTAATCAGAAAATAGAGTTAAAAATACTTTATAGGTGACACTGTGGTTTTGGAAAAAATATATATATGTATGTATTTAGCTGCACACTAAAACATATAAGGTTTAGGGATGAAAATACATGAACTCTGAAAGTTGCCTTAAAATACTCCAACAAAAAGGGTAGAGAAATAGGAGAAGAAAAGATGGACTAAGTTGATGGTAGTCGAATGGAGTGAAGGGTACATGGGGGTTTGTTTCATTCTCTACTTTTATTTCAGTATGGAAATCTTCACAATAAAAAGTTAAACCATCTTACAGGTGGAGGGCCTTGACATAGAGCAGTCACTAAAGACCGTCTCCCAATATTTAGCAGAGGGCTTTAAAAAAATCTAATAAGTAGTTATCACTAGAAACTCTTATTTTAATGACCCTAACCACTCTCAAGCTTTAAGACACAGAAAAGCTTTTTGAGCCATGGAGACCTTACTATGGAGATCTAGGCAAACCTACAGACTCTCTGAAACCTAGACTGAAATCTCCAGTCCCTATAAAAACCCTAATGAGGCTCTCTTGGTCTCTGCATGGTTCCATACTACTGCATATATTGTACTGACTTGCTAGTCTTGAAACCGATACATCTGTAAGAACAAGGAAGCCAGGATTGTTGTAAGCACCTCCTGATACATTGCACACATTTCTAACTGTTTTTGGCCTCATTTCTACCTGTTATAGCATTGGTAAGGAGTTGAGATTAATGTTTCTGCCTCTAAAGCATGCTGGGGAATATTTATTTTCAAGATTATTTGAGGTTATTGAGCAGATGATGCTAATTATTTGTATTAGCTAAAAGATACGAACTATTTAAGTCAGCTTTGCCCAAATTTTGACTTTTAACTCCAAAGACTCCCTTCTAAATTAAAAGTAAACAGAATTTTTTTTTACCTAGATTGCATTGATTTGAAAATGTTACCTATTTTCTACTAGAACTTAGTTTTGTAAATGTGTCACTATTACTGAAGACCATGTTTTCATATACCTGATTTTTGTATTGTTGAATGTCAGAATCAAAGTCAATAACTTTAAATGAACATCTCCATTTATCCTAGTAAATATAGTCTATTTATCATGAGGCACTATTATATAAGGAAGGTCTTTCCATATTTCTTCAGCCTTAATACCATCACTCAATTTCAGGTCACCTTTAATTACTATAAAAACTTCCTTATTTATGGCCTTCCTTCACTAATTGTTTTTGGACTTACGAATTTATAAAATGAAAATTTCTTCAAATGCTTTGTAAAATCATTTCTTATAGAATATATGAAATGCCATATTCTTCTCATTTTAAGCAAATGTATCATTCATTCTCTAAATTAGCATTTTTTTCAGCATAACCAATCCAGTCATTTCAGCCATCTTCCAAACAATATAAATCACTCTGGCCATATGAACTATTGTGATTTGGTATTTTATGGGAAATAGCTAAGATAATCACAATATCCTTTGCATGGCTTTTATGTATTATTGTACTTAACATACTGTAACATTATTTGTTTGTATATACATTTCCCTATTTTATTATATTTTTTTAATTTTTTTTCAAAGTAAATTTTTTAAAATCAGGAAATAGTTCCAAATCTTCTCTCCACAGGATCTGGTAGATATCAGGTGATCACCAAATATTACTGAATTGATGATTGAAAACATCAGTTCATTCATGCCATGTTTCTATATACAGTAATATATGATCATGTTTCTATATGCAATAATATATGGTCATATAGTAGCTCTAGAGTTTATTTGCAACCACATTGTTTTCTTTACAAAATTTAGCAAGAAATGTTTAAACTCTAGGAAATGTTAATAATGTACCATGTTTTGTTTGTATATTCACGGAGTATAAGTGGTACTTGGTACTTTGTCAGGCACTGGGAACATTACAAAAATAATAAAATAAACAGTTTTTATCCTTAAGTTTCTTAAAGCCTGGACAGAAAAGATACAATGGCCATCCCTAGGCAAAATTGAGAAACAGTGAGGTTTTCTTTGGCTCATATTATTAAGTTATGAACAGATAATCAGGCCCCATGATTACATTACTTGAGCAAAAACTTGAACTGAGCATGCTTTATCAAGCTAGTCCCATCATTTCTTCCCTGCCTAAATGAGGCCTGGCCACAGGGGACAAAGTCACTTAGTTCAGGCTGCTATAATAGAATACCATAGACTGGGTGACTTACACAGCAGACATTTATTTCTCACAGTTCTGGAGGCTGGAAGTCCAAGTTCACAGTGCCAGCATGGTCAGTTTCTGGGGAGGGCCCTCCTGCTGGTACACAGATGGCTGTCTGCACGTTGTATCGTCACACGGCAGGGAGAAAGGAAGGTCTCTCATACCTCTTCTTATAAGGGCACTAATCCCATTCATGAGGGCTCCACCCTCATGACCTAATTACCTCTCAAAGACCCTATTTTCTAATACTATCACATTGGGGATTGAGCTTCAACATACATGTTTAGGGGGGTGGCGCAAACATTCAGTCCATAACAGTCACTAAATAAGCTTAGGCTGCACCATTTACAAAACAAGAGAATAAGTTTAGCAACTGAGTGTAGAAGATGAAAGAAGGGGTCAGGAAATAGAAAGGAAGTGCTGGTTGATGCAAAAACTCCTGATTAGTAATCAGCATTTGTTATCAGAGAGACTTTTTACATTTTTAAGTGATTAAGTTATAAATTCCATATTTCCTGGTGAAAATGAGAAGATAGTTAATCCAACAGGAGTGATTTGATATTTGTTTTTGTTTTCCTAGTAGGTAAAGAATGAACTTTCTTTTTTTTCTTAGAATGAAGATGTACAAATGAAATAAGCACTATTCATTGTGCTTTAAAATGAATAATATTCTTTATGTTTGTCCCCTCACTTTTTAAAAGGAGTTTAGAGCAAAGTCAAGAGAATGGGACAAGCAAGAGATACTATATCAGACTCATCTGGTTTCTTTAGATACTCAACAAAAATTATTATCTGAGAAGTACAATCAATTTCAGGTAAATTATCTAATACTCTCCTCTAAATTAGAAGAAGGTAGAGGTTAAATATTTGTATCTTTGCCACTAAGCATATAATCTATTTACAGATAGAAATGCCAACTAAAGTAGAGTGACCAAAGTAGGTCCAACAGTGAATATAATCACAAGTGCAAGAAAAATCTGTAATGGTGAATGTAGTCTACATGTCTCAAAGAATGGTGCTATTAAAAATTCCATTGTTATTATGTCATTAAATAACACATGTATTTGCATGCCTATGGGCACTTAGGGAGTCTAAGATTGTTTGCTTTGCTTTGCATTTCTCCGATCGCTTGTAAGACTGAGCATCTTTTCATATATTTCTTAGCCTTTTTCATTTCCTCTTCTGTGAATTTCCTATTCATAAACTTTGCCCATTTTTCGTGTTGTTTGTCTTTTTCTTGTTGAGTGTAGAAGTTTTTGTACAATTAGGAATTGTTAAGCTGTTATATGCATTGGCAACTTTACCCCTACAATCCAGTTGCTTATGTTTTATTTTGTTTATTTTATTTATTTTTAGTCATGGTGACATTTTTCAACTATTGTGCAACTGAATTCATAATTCTCATCTTTTTATAGCTTCTGGATTTTTTTCTTGCTTAATAAGACTTTCCTATGCCTCACCTCCTTCCCTACTTTACAGCTTCACTCTGAGGTTGTACAGATATATTTTCTCTTTATGCCATCTGAAATTGAGATTTTAGAACCAACGCAGGACTGAATTACAAAGGACCAACCTTCATTATGTAGGAACATATTTAAAGATATTTTTACTAATTCATTTCTATCATTCTTGAACTTTATGTAAGCTTAAATATGATACTCCTTATTTAATTTACACAGTTTTCATATTTTTCAGAAACAGGCACAAAGTTGCCAAACTCAACTAAATGGTCAAAAACAGTGCATGGAAGACAGCAGCTCTGAAATTCCTCGTTTGATATGTGAACCAGATCCCAGTTGTGAAACCAGTGAAAGAGATGAGTTCATTATTGAAAAATTAAAATCAGCTGTAAGTGAAATAGCATTAAGCAGGAATAAGTTACAAAATGAAAATCAGAAGCTCTTACAAGAACTGAAAATGTACCAAAGACAATGCCAGGTGAAGATTTAATTTTTATTTTCCAACTAATATCATCCATGATCTGTATAAATGGTGACTCAAGAGGTATTGGGATTAGAAAGCTAGTTTTCTGTTCATATTTCCTCACTTGGTGAGTAAATTCAGTAATCCCACAGGTACTTCATCCCACTGGAGAGCATCTTGGTTGTGCAGTGGCATAATAACAATGTATCACCAGTGCAGTGTAACAGCCGTCACTTACAGGCCTCTGTGTCTAAGAACCATGGTCCTTTAGCCGCACACCACCCTCTTCCCCACTACTCCTCTGACTCTGTGCCTCCTTCACTCATAAGAATCCTGGGTTAGAAATACAGGAACTCATGAAGGATACAACAATCTAACAACCTCAGCGTATGGGGTGATTTATCACTGGTAGCCTTATTATAATCATTTACCAAACAGTAGCCTAGAGTTTATTTTTAAGTAACTTTTACACTGGCAAATATGACTGATGGTTTTTTCAAGCATTAATTTTTTCCTTAACTCAACAATTTTTTTTGTCTTTTCACTTCTTGCAACTATTAGAAAGGTCATATAGGATTCTTCAAAGTTGGTCATTACTGATTTCTTTACTAAATGTATATTTCTTATTCATGAATATCCAGTTAGTTGAGACATTCTATCTCCCATTCTAGGTCTTATCTGTCACTTTCAAACATTCAGCATCTTTCTACCATGCTCTCCATGACAGTTGGCCCATCTCTTTACCCCACTCTGTTCCATCCTTATTCTAAATTATGCATTTTGAGGTCACTGTGTGGGCAGACTTCCACTTCCCTGAGATATTCCCCCCCAGGATCTGCCACTTGACCTCCCAGGATCATGTCTTAGCCCTGAGCCAACTCCGCATTCCCCTTCCCTGCCCCATTGTCTGTGGGATTAGTGCTTTAACTTCTTTCTCTGCCAGCATTTGCTCTTCTCCTGTGTTCCTTTTGCCCCTTGTTTGGGAGGGAATAGAAAACAAGGCTCCTAGCTTCTCCCATTCAGTGGCATTTCTAAGAGATGTACATCTCCCCCATCTCAAACGCCAATTTTGTTTGAGAAAGGAGGTCTTATTCTAATACAAATTAGAATACAGATATAAACAAACAAAGCAAGCTAAACTGCAAATACTAAACACTGAGAAAGCCAGAAATTGTCTAGAAATAGAAAAGGTATTGATGGTGTTTTCTTTGGCTTTATTATATTACAAATGAGGTTAACCCTTTTTCTTCTGCTCTGGAGGGTATCCAAGGGCTTCTAGTGTTTAGCTTGCCCGTCAGCCTACCCTGTGCTGTTTGAGCTGTGTTTGCGTGACTGCTGGTAATGCACTGGTGAGGTTCTTACCCTCTCAGAGCCTACTGCGCATTCACCTCCCTGCGTATAGGACAACTGGACATGCCTTCTGTTTAAGGACAACTTAAACTTATGTTTTGCACGTGTCTTTGTACTGTTGGAATCTGCACCAGGATCATATTCAATAAATAAGAAAATGATTTTTCTGGATACTTCCCAAATATTCTCCCTTGGGCTTCAGGTTATCCTGTTGCAGACTGAATAGTTCTCTGCTTCATTCCTTCTTTAAGTCTTTTTGGCTCTGGTGCCTACAAATCTATTCTCTGCTCAGGCCTATTTTTCTCTGCTCTGTTTAGTTTGCCTGAAACGTATTTCATTAGCAGGTCCAGTTACACGTTTGGTTCTACCCTTCAGTGAGATTCAGCTTCTTCACTAACATCGGTTCCTTTTATTCTTCCCCCAGATAATTCTATTTGAACTTGTTTACAGAGCCCAAAATCATCCTTTTTATAGGGTGAGGTTCAGCTTTTGTCTGGCTCACTTGCAGAATAAAAATGGCTACTCTTACACCTGTATTCTAGGGGGGAAAAGAGACTCTGTTCCCGACTGCTGTTCTTGGCAGCATGACCGACTTTCTCTGCAATGCTTTCCTTGATAAACTCCCCTTTTCTCCTCCTCAGAACTTTGTCATTTATTCTTTTCCAGGACATAAGATGGAGAATCTTGTTAAAAGAAAAAATGTTGCAAATATAAGGAAGTGTGTACATTGGAAAACATTAATAAATTAACCTTCCCAGTTTGGGTCACTGTCTCTACCCTCCCTCTAAATAAATGCCTTAAGCGTGTTCTGTTCATGCTTATCACAATGACATATTCCTATTGGCAAGAAGAGAGGATGCCTGCAACCTGGGAGTCCAGGGTGTGGCAGGAAGCAAGAGGACTCAAACCAGCTCCTGGCCAAGGCCGCCCTGCCCTTTACTGATGTCATTTAGTTGACTTAACCTCCTGACCCAAGTCAACAGGATTTGACTTACCACCCATCTCAACTCCCAAACTCAAAAATTTCTGCAAACTTCCAGGGGCTTGCATGTACTCCTGAGAAAGCTCTGCGGGTCGCCTGAGCAAAGGAAAGTCCAAAGGAAAGTAATCTACTTCGAGTTTTCCTTATGTACGCATATATTAATGTATTTAATAATTCATTAATGTCCTTAATAATATAATAACAATATAATAGTAACAATAATAAGTAATGTAATAAAATTAAAACCAGCTCTTCATAGAAGTCAATGTAATTGTGAAATATTTTTACTGATATTCATTCTAAAGGTTGCAAAACAACAGTATTAATTGCCTAATTATTATGACTTTCCTTTAAATCAGTGGCTCTCTACTGGGATGATTTTGCCACCCCTGCTGACATTTGGCGATCCTTGGATACATTTTTGGTTGTCACAACAAGGGGAAGGAGTGCTATCAGCATCTAGTGGGTGGAGGCTAGAGATGCTGTTAAACATCCTGCAATGCACAAAACAACCCCTACAACAAAGAATTACCCCGCCCAAAATGTCAATAGTGCTAAGGCTGAGGAACCTTCTTTAAATTTTGAAATGTTATTTTTATCATATTCTTCACCAGTAATTCTCTAACTTTATTTTGTGATGTTTTCCATAGTTAATGATAAATTTTAGTGTGACCAATATTCATACTGATTTCTATGAGGAAGTTTACCAAAATTATATTTTTACAAATTTTTATTCATTTAAAAAATAATTTAGCTATCCTTGGATATAGGAACATTATTAAATTTAAACTAAGAATCTCCATTTTATATTTTACAAAAGAAATGCATGTATCAAAAAACAAACCAAATTATTCTGGAGCATGTTTTATACACACAAAAAAATCTGTTATAGTCTTAATAAAAAGATTTTTGAAAAGTGAATTATATTAAAAAAAATTTCTGGTAAATAATTTTTTGTTTGTTTCAAAATACTTGAGGGGTACAAATGGTTTTGTTATATGGATACCTTTGATAGTGCTTATGTTGGGACTTTTAGTGTGCCCATCACCTGAATCGTGTTCATTGTACCCAATGGGTAAGTTTTTTATGAGAGAAATCGTCTTTTATTTATTTATTTGTTTGTTTATTTTCAGAATATCATGGGGTTGCAAATGTTTTGGTTACATAAATTGGTTTTGCGCCATTTGGGTTAAAGTTAAAAGTGTGCCCATCCCCCAGACAGTGTGCATTGTACCTGTTAGGTGTGAATTTACCCATTCCCTCCCCTCACTTGCTTGATTTCTGAGGAATGTTATTTCCATATATGCACATAAGTGTTGATCCATTAGTTCCAATTTAATGCTGAGTACATGTGGTGTTTGTTTTTCCATTCTTGTGTTATCTTACTTCAAAGAATGGTCTCCAGTTCCATCCAGGTTAATACAAAAAGTATTAGTTCACCCCAGTGGGTAAGTTTTTGGCCTTCCTCCCTCCTTCAAAAAATTTAAGATGTCTACAAGATAAGATTTCTACTCCCAGGAATACACTAAGTTATTTTTCATCCATTTTGGAAAACAATGCTGAAAATAATGCTTTTACTTAGCCTCTTTCCTGTTTTGTTTCTAAATTTTACTCGTGTTTCATTCTTTTCTTTAGAATAAATACTAAATAAGGAGATATCAATTATTTGTATTTGGTAGTTGATTTGAAAGTTTAAAAATCACTGCTCCTCTCAAGCCATTAGGCAAATTTCTAAGTAAACAGATGGGCCTTAAACACATTTCACAAAATTTATATTTTAATAAGGGGGAATAATTAGAGGTAAATAATCCTGTAACCAGTGCATGTATTTAGAAAGAAATTTCTCTTCTTTCTTTACAAAAATGCCATGACAAAGTGTTTCATATCTTGCACATGAATGGAAAAAGACAACCATTTCAATCTGAAATACTATCATTTATTATGTATAAAATTCTCTTTAGTTTACTGCACACTTTAATGCCAGATGCATCTCAATTTTCACATGCATCACATCTTCTCACTTGTCTTTCTACAACCTTGAAATGTGTCAGTATACATGTTAATTCCATTGCATATCTTTATTTACTATGCTACGCTAGGCTCACATTTTTTAAATGTGCAATATTTCCCATTGGAGGTTAATGGCAAAAATAGACTGTTCTGCACTTTTCCAATGTCTACGCTGGAAAATTTTTTGTTTGCTCGTTAATGTGTCATTAAGGTACTAGAGAAACACCGTCCAACAGAAATATAATACAAGCCACAAATATAATTTAAATTTTTCTAGTAGCCATATTTAAAGAAGAGAAATGAGTGAAATTAAAATATAGTGGTAATGTATTTTATTCAAGTCAATATATATCCAAAATATTATTGTTCCAACATGCAATCAATATATAAAAAATTATTGACATATTTTACATTTTTCTCATATTAAGTCTCCAAAATCTGGTGTGTATTTTATGCTTGCATACATATCTCAATTTAGATGCTAAGTATTCATCTGAAATAGCTGATCCATATTTAGATTTCATAAAATTTTACCATTAAAAAAGTAGATTTACATATTTAAGTTGTTCCAGTCAAACTTGAAAGTGTTCCAATAACTGAATCAAGTACCAAAGAATCATTTTCTTGAGTATTTACATCCACATTGACAAATAATTGATTTAACTTTCATGCAAAAGCATACTAATTTCAAAACTATATCTCAGTTAAATAAATTCACTAATTCTTGTGTCAATTTAGTATTATTAACCTTGAATTCAAAGTCAAAAAATAACTCTAAATATATTGATATCAACAAAGCTTTCAAACTTTTCTTGTATGTTTGCAGCCAATTTACATAATGCTGTCAAATATAATTAAAATCTTTTGCATGTGCCTTCATGTATCAAATCATTATTATTTATTTGTATTATGGAAAGTTTCAGTTTTAATATATATTCTCATACCTGTGTGGCTAGGTCACAAATAAGCTTTTTTCCCCTCAATGATGTCGCCAACTATCATTCTTTATAAATACTGTTTTCTAATAGCAGTAAACAAATATTCTATTATTATCACATTTTACAGGGTTTCATTATGTCCTGTATTTTCTATACAATTGTTGTTCTAGGCTTTATGAATTTGGGGGTAAGTATTAATGAATAAAAAAACATATGTCTGCATAAAAACATATACATTAATTTCATAGCAGCATTATGTATAATAGCCAAAAAGAAACAACCCAAATGTCCATCAACTGATGAATCGATAAACAAAATCTGTTATATCCATGTAATGGAATACTATTCAGCCACAAACAGAAATGAGCTATTGATACATGCCACAGCATGAATAAACCTCGAAAGCATTAAGCTAAGTGAAAGAAACCAGTCACAGAAGGCCAGATATTGTATGATTCCATTTTTGTTACACATCCAGAATATGCCATTCTATAGAGACAGAATATGAATTGGTGGTTACCAAGGGCTGGAGGGAGGAGAAAATAGGAAATAACTGCTAATGGGTATCGGGTTTCTTTTGGGGATGATGAAAATATTCTGGAATTAAGTAATGGTGATGGTTGTACACCTTTGTGGCTAAACTAAAAAATACTGAACTGTACACTTTAAATGGGTGAATTTATGATATGTGGATGAAATTTCACTGAATGTAATTGAATATGTCTACATATTATGAATTATTGGACAAATGCTTTTTGAAAATATCTAAAGTGTTTTCTACAACCTTTATTAGCATAGGAATCTCCTGCCCTTAGAACCCCCCACCCTATCTTGACCATTATCTACAGGTCTATTTAACTTATTTTGAGTGAAACAAATTATTTTCGCATCTTGAATGTTTTAATTGGACTAGGCGTCAAAAAATATGGATTTTTCTGTTCCAAATTCTGGCACTTACAAGTTATGTAACTTTGGGTCAAGTCTGGTCCTCAGTTTCCTCATCTATAAAAATGGCAATGGATTTGATGACCTGGGCCAGACACTCCTAATATATGTTAGTTTCCCTATGTAACTGAGTGGAGGGGACCCGATAATATTGAAGGACTTGTCCATTTCTCTCTCCTGGAGAACAGCCAAGAACTACTGCAGGAAATGGCTCAACAGGCCGCGGTCATGAACCTCAAATGGGTACTCAGCACTGCCCAGCAATCTTGCTGCGTTCCTACAATCAACTAACTCTCCCATTCCCACCGTAAGCCATTTCAAATCTTCTCCACTACTCAGCCACAAAAAAATAATGGTGAACTAGCACCTCTTGTATTATCCTGGATGGAGCTGGAGCTCATTCTACTAAGTGAAGTATCACAAGAATGGAAAAACAAGCACCACGTGTACTTACCGTGAAATTGGTATTAGTTGATCAACACTTATGTGCACATATGGCAGTAACATTCATGGGGTGTCAGGGAGTGGGAGGAGGGGAAGGGTATATTCACACCTAATGGGTGCAGTGTGCGCTGTGTGGGGGATGGGCATGCTTGTACCTCTGACTTGGGCAGGGCAAAGGCAATATGTGAAAGCTAAATATTTGTACCCCCATAATATTCTGAAATTAAACAAAAAGGAAAAATATACAAAAGCAGAAACGAAATTAGGGCATAAAAATTCACAAGACCCTGCCCATTTGCCACCAAAATGCAGAGTGGCTTCCATATATTTACATGAAGAATTTACACTCAGGATGCAACCTCATTCTTAAGGGTGATAATAGACACAGAGACTGACTCCGAAATGGTGTGTGATGTATTTGCATTAATTCACATTTTATGCATTGCACTTTATTCATACTTTTATGTTTAATTTTTTCAAATTTTACATTCAATGTAATCATATTTTTTTTGATAATTTGACTTTTCTTTGCCATTAGACGATAAACTCACAGAGGACAGGTTCTGTATTTGTATCCCAAGAGCACATAATAGAAACTCAGTAAATATTTGTTGAGTAAATGAATGAAGGAATGGAATTCTGCAAGACAGAGCAAGCAAAGGATTAAATATCAATTTGTTAAAATTAGGGTCATTTGTAGATGTTAAATATTTTAAAATGTATCATATATTATGATATCCAAACATGAGCATTAAAACTTTCTTATGTTTTTATTCAGGCCATGGAAGCAGGACTCTCAGAGGTGAAAAGTGAGTTACAGTCACGTGATAATCTCTTGAGAATTATAGAAATGGAACGATTGCAGTTACACAGAGAATTATTAAAAATAGGAGAGTGCCAAAATGCTCAAGAAAATAAAAAGAGGTATAATCATTATATTTGATAGTCTGAGAGAAACTGTTCAAAACATGATGTTTAAATATTTTTATGAGTTTTATATTTGAAACTAGAATAAAAAGTCTATCTTGTACAACATGCTGTTAATTTATGGATATATTAAATATTTAAACTAAAATTCATGGTAATTTTATCTTTAAAATTAACATCTTCACTTACCTAGAAAATTATATCATGTTCTGATTTATGGATACTTCTGTCACAATGAGTCATAAATTTTCTTTGAAGTTTTATCCTTCAGGATATCATAAAAATAATAGTATAGAGCTGATATTTAGTTATATATGTATGCAGAGAAATAAGATATATTCCATATTTTTCAAATGTTTTTGCTTTGATTGCCTATGAACTATTGCTAACTTTTTCACTTGTACATACTATATTTATTTTGGCCTCTACAGTCAGCACCTTTTCAGTTCCATTAAGGTTCTTGTTAAAATAGATTTTTTTTCCCTCTTTTAAAATCAGAGAGATATTGCGTACTCCATAACCACAGGGGAAATGGGATTGCTGAGGATTAATAAATGTTTATGCTTGTGAATAGACACAGTTTGCTTTAATAGTTCATTGATGCTCTTACTCTCCTTAGAACTGAAATCTTTCTCAAAATCAGAAAGCTAATGCCAGACCAATGGTAGGATTTTAAAAATTGAAGAGCCAAATGGTGAAGGATATTTTTTACATGGTTTAAAGGCAATAATTATTTCTTCAAAGTTGTGGGACCTGCTAGCATTTCTTTGAGGTCTACGCTTAACAATAAATGGCAAATTAAGATCCCTAAAAATGACGTATTGCATGTCTCACCAAAGATGGCAGAATGCTTATTGGCCAGTCAGCTTTCCTGAGTGCTCTGTGTACAAGCTATATGTCATCGTCACTGATCATTAATGCATCTATTGGATATTTATTATGTGCAAAGTGCAGTTTCAGTGTGGTGAGTTGGTGAGAAGTGTCTTCATGCAAAGACAAGAATGCATACACCTAAAAACATAAGAAGTTTCATAGAAAAACATGCCGTTCGACCCATGTCTATCTCTGGTTTTGTAAAGAGCATTGTAGGTACAAAGTGTGATGCATTTACAAGGCCAATGCTGAATTCTAAACATTGCCAACTTTCCTTCAATACATTATTTGATCTAAAATCTTGTACTTATTCACATATTTGACCAATACAAACTCTTTTATTCTGCTTGTTTGCCAGCCTATTTAACTGGTATTTATTTTGGTCTCGAAAGTACATACATCTTTCTCATTTGGAGAGTATCCCTCAGTTCTAGTGTTCTGAGATTTGATGAAAAGGTATGTATTTAACTTTTCATAGCTACTATTGTAGACTTCTCAGCCTTCATCTTTTCCGCTAAAAGTTTCAAATCCTTTTAGTTTGTTCTCATATGAGTGCTGTTCTATCTGCACTATTGTTTTGGTTTCTTTTGTTTGGACTGTGTCTTCTTTACAGTTGTCTTATGGTGAAGCAGCCCAGACTACTGAGTAGATGCACATTAGTTTTATAGAAATAGGATAGTGATGTTTTTATTCATTTTCAGAAATTTTCTTAATAATGGCAAGATTTTGTTAGCTTTTTCTATCTTTCCTTTTTAGTTATAGAAGCACCCTGGGTTGACATGTTCTAAAAATTATTAAAAATAATATCAAAGCAGGACACAGTAGCATGCATCTGTAGTCCCAGCTACTCAGGAGGCTGAGGTGGAAGGACAGCTTAGACCCAGGAGTTTGAGGCCAGCCTGGGCAACATAGCGAGCCCTCAGCTCTAAAAATAAATAAACAAATAATTCCAACACTCTTTTTCTACATGACAAATAATAGATTCTTTATATGTTTTATTATCATTTAATATTAACATGATTATTGTTTTCTTCTTTGCATTTGTCCACATTGGAGTTTGACATTTGTTCCAATCACTCACTGAACTTTGCAAGATCACCGTGAGGTTTTTAGCATTCACTTCAGCATTCTACTCCCAGAAGTTGCTTAGGGAGAATTGAAAAATAGGGAATTTTATTTTTCACTTCTTCCAAATCATAGGAAATAATAAAAATTTAAGATGAATCTTGAAATGTTTTAGGAAAATATTGGACAAAGTGGAGAATGTTCACAATATATTACTAAGTGGGAAACAAAAGGAGACTGAAACAAATAAGGTGTATAGTATATTATAATTGTATGGGAAATATATATTTATTTATACACATATGTGCATAGGGGAAAAAAACAATTACTACACACAGAAATGCTGAAGATGGCTTTTCCTGCATGATAACATTATAGCAGTATATTACATTCTGATGTACTTTGTTGTCTACCGTTAACATGCATAACAGTCAGAAAAAAGCAATCTAGCCTAGACATATGAACCTAAGGGATATCACTATCAATTCATACCTTTTGAAAGATCTTTTATTTTCAATTGTTATATTAGTTATTTCTCCATCATTACTCTGATTTTGGTTTGTTGTTTTATTTGTGTGGTTTAAATTTTTGATGTGTGGAATGTGTTCGAAAGTTTTTTGGAAATCTAAAATTGTACTCACTCATAAATGGGTATATTCCTCAAAACACCATCCTCCACCAGAATAGTCAAGCCTGATTTCCAATAGAAAGCATGCTGTTTTCCCCATCTGGTTATCTTTATTTTTGCATCTTGATGATTTTTATTTTACCAATTTTATTTTACCAATTTTACCAATGTTCATATGAAAGTCAGCATTATCTGCTTATCCTTCAAACTTCCTGTGGGAATTGTACTTTTTATACCAGTTTCTGCTTTTCCCCTTTAGTATTAATATATGGTTACAATTCCGTTTTATAAATTGAGCAGCCAAGGAATAGATGTATTTGAGCTGTCTATGGTTAGACTGTCAGATTTAATCATTTTTATCTCTTTTATGGAGTAGTTGTTCCCCTTGGACTTCTCATGACATAGTTTCTTTCCACAATACATTAGCAAGTTGAATGTGTTTCCTTTTTTTAAAAGGATTCCCAAGCTATTTTAATATAGGAAGTCTTTTCCTTTTATCAAAAAATCTTATCTACATATGCAATCCTAGTATTCTACCAATTTTTAATATATAATTGAAATTCCATATTAATTGCTTCTTTTCTTTTCATTAAAATGATTTGCACTCATTCAAAGATGCAAATACTTATGGGATCTGAATGTATTAGAACTTGAGATTTCTATAACTAGAAATGTTTCCAATAATGATTTATCTCTGATCTATCTCTGCATCCTACAATGGTCTAAATTAACAGTATAGTCATAACAATTTATCAAATTAAGCTTAATTTTTATTCATTTCATTTTTAATGTGTAGACCTGAATCATCTTACTCACTTTCTATTAAAGAATCAGAAAGAAAAAGGAAAGAGCTACTTTCAGTGGTCCAAGACCAACCAAATCATGAAAAAGAACTGAATAAGGTATGGAAAATAATGAGCTCCCTTCTTCCGGGTAGATGTGAAATGTTTACATACAAAGTGCTAAAAAAAATCTTCCTTCTCATTGTCTTCTTTTTCTTTTCATATTTTTCCCTAAGATGGTTATTTACCAAGCTGCTAATTCTGTGTGAGACATTAAAAAACACACACTTTAGGTTATCCCGCTACCACTGGGAGAGCACTCAGGGAACGTGGAGGGCCAGTGGCTCCATGAGAGGTGGCTCGTATCAGGAAGATGGAGAGCAGACTCTGGTGCTCAACCACATGCGTAAACTTGGGGGAGCTGCCTGTACACATTGCTCTAGAGCCTCCTAGAATGGGGATAATTGGTGCCTACCTCATCAGGTTGTGATGAGGATTAAATGAGCTAATAATAGCTGCTACTGAAATAGCACTTACCATGTGTGAGGAACTGTTTGTTCTAAGGATTTATCAAATTTTATTTCATTTATTCCTCACAACCGTCTTACAAATTAAGGCTTAAAATTATCCCTTTTGTATGTTTGAGGAAACTAAGGCACAGACTTCCCCTAACATTACATAGCTACTCAGTGGCAGAGGCCAGATTTGAATCTAGGCAATCTAGCTCTAGAGTCTGTATCTTGCCCTAAGTTAAAATCCATGCAATAATGCATGTAAAGTGCTTAGAACAGAGCCTAGCTCAGAGGAAGCACTTAGTAAATGTTGGCTACTACTGTTATTGGTTACACTCACATTTTTCATTGAGCACCAGAAATGTGCCAAGTACTCTGCCGGGAACTAGGAATACAAGGATGAGTAAGGCCTGGGCACTGCCTTAAAGAGCTTGTGGTTCTCTACTCTCGTACAAAGAGTATATTCTCAGCCGGGCGCAGTGGCTCACGTCTGTAATCCTAGCATTCTGGGAGGCCGAGGTGGGAGGATAGCTTGAGGTCAGGAGTTCGAGGCCAGCAACAGCGAGACCCAGTCTCTACTAAAAAATAGAAACAATTAGCCAGGCAACTAAAAATAGAAACAAAAAATTAGCTGGGCATGGCGGTGAGCACGCCTCTGGACACGTGTACTTTCCATGTTAGCTCACCCCACACTAGATGTCATCCCCTAAAACTCAGCTTTTCCCAGTGTGTGAACCATCTTCTAGGGCCATAAGAGATTGTAGAGCACAAGGAGTCACAGGTCCTGGAATCAGACTGCCTTTCACCTTCACCAGTCCTTGGCATAGTCCTTGGTACTCGAGAGGCTGAGGCAGGAGTATCACTTGAGCCCAGGAGTTTGAGGTTGCTGTGAGCCAGGCTGATGCCACAGCACTCTTGCCTAGCCAACAGAGACTCTGTCTCAAAAAATAAATAAATAAAATCCAGTAGTGGCTTTCTTTGCATGAGTTTATCATAACTCTTATCTATCTTTCTGGTCTTTAGGTTTGAGAATCAGACAGAATATTCAAATCTATAAAATCTAAGCAATTGTTAAAGATTAAACAAACCTGGGCATGGCTTTGAATTATCAACTAGTGCCCTATAGTGCTTGACACACAATAAATGAAAATAATTATTTAGAGAATGAATTAATTACTAAGGCTAAGTTCTCCCATAAATATATAGGGTAGTAAATTCGGTTGTTTGTATAAATTCAACAAACATTTATTGAGCATCTAGTAGGAATATAGCTATTTTTCTAATTTCTGTAGGAAATACAATGATATGAGGGACAGATACTGTCTTCCGAAGAGCTGATGTTAGAGAGCTAATAGAGGTTTAGCATAAAAAGGTATTATGAATTAACGATCATTTTCCTTATATTTGGAACACTTTAATACTACTAATGCCATGAAACTGATTTTACTGATTTTAGAAATATAACTTTAAAAAACCGGTTTTCACTGGTGAAAAAACTGTGAATATATTATGATAAAGATTGATAAAAGCCACCTAAAGTATAGTTACACCGTTCTTAACTACATGGATTTAGATAGAATAATAAAATTTTGAGTAATACAAACAATTTGCTGCTGGGCGTGGCACGGTGGCTCACACCTGTAATCCTAGCACTCTGGGAGGCCGAGGTGGGTGGATTGTTTGAGCTCAGGAGTTCAAGACCAGCCTGAGAAAGAGCAAGACCCCATCTCTACTAAAAATAGAAAGAAATTAATTGGACAGCTAAAAATATATAGAAAAAATTAGCCGGGCATGGTGGCGCATGCCTGTAGTCCCAGCTACTTGGGAGGCTGAGGCAGGAGGATCGCTTCAGCCCAGGAGTCTGAGGTTGCTGTGAGCTAGGCTGATGCCACGGCACTCACTCTAGCCAGGGCAGCAAAGCGAGACTCTGTCTCAAACAAACAAACAAAAAAAAGAACTCATTATATTATATCAACCTGGACTAAAAAACTCAGTGACCCATAAAACAAAAAGAGGGCTCTGAACACTGAACTTTCTATTGGCAGAAATCCTGATTAATGAGAAAGCTACACAGATGTAAAAATAGATCATTTCTAATGAAAAAGGAAAGATAACGCAGAGGGTATAGCCAAGGTATCAGAAAAATAACATAACAGCCACGTAAAATTGCCCCTAGGAAGCACAACAAAGCCTTAATTTAGAAACCGGAGACATATGCCAGATTGTTTTTCCAGAACTTCAATGGACCAGTGACTGATATGGCCACTCATGTTCACTCTTTTTGAATGGACATACCTTCAAGTCCCTGCTGAAGATTGTAAGTTGGGTGTGAAGAATGTGACCAGATAAATTGTCTCTTTAAGTCACGGGTCTTTAAATCAAGAGGAGTTATAATTTAGGAGCCTCATCTGTACCTATTCATAATTTATATGACAATTCCCAGGAATTTAAATTTGAGCCTAATGTCATAAAGCCCCAAGAGCTTTGAGGTCTTGGCAAGGGTGAGTATATTTTGCATATAAAAGGAATGACAATAACTTGTGATCAGTTGTTGATCTATATTTGTATAAAAAATGGTCATGATTTCTTTGTCCCTTTCCCCATTCAGACACGGTGATTTATTTGTCTGCATTCTTGAATCTGATCTGCTATACAGCCTACATTTGATTAATGAAATATTCCAATCTAAGTCCAGCCTATAAGAGGACTGACAATTTCAACTTTCTTGTTCTTGGGAACCCTGAGCTTCTATGTAAAATATTTGGCTGCTGTCTTAGTCTGCTTTCTGTTGCTGTAACGGAATGTCACAGACTGGGTAATTACTAAACAAAAAAAGTTTGTTTGACTCAAAATTCTGGAGGGTGGGAAGGAAGTCCAAGAGCATGGCATGAGAGTCTGGTGAGGGTTTTCCTGCTGCATCATGACATGGTGGGAGGCATCACGACATGGTGGGAGGCATCACATGGTGAGACAGAGCAAGTGTGCAAGCTTGAGTATCTCTTCGTCTCCTTATAAAGCCACCAATACCATCATTAGAGACCCACCCTTATGACCTTATCCAATTCTAATTACCTGGCAAAGGCCCCAACTACAATAAACATATGAATTATAAGATTAAGTTTCCAACATATAAAATCTGGGGAACATATTTACATAATAGTAGCTTCATTCCTGGAGAAAATATATGAATATCTCTCCTGGAAATAACGAGAACTATATACGACATGGAGGAGAACTGAGGAATTCAGCCAACAGTGAGAACTGAAAATCAAAATATAACCCTAATTGAGTTATTACAGGCAGCTCCCAGCAAGCAGAGCTAGCTGAAGTGCCAAACATACCAATAAAGATGTCATCTTGGCCGGGCACAGTGGCTCACACATGTAATCCTAGCACTCTGGGAGGCCAAGCCCAGCAGATCGTTTGAGCTCAGGAGTTTAAGACTAGCCTGAGCAAGAGCGAGACTCTATCTCTACTAAAAATAGAAAGAAATTAATTGGACAGCTAAAAATATAGAGAAAAAATTACCCGGGCATGGTGGCGCATGCCTGTAGTCCCAGCTACTCAGGAGGCTGAGGCAGGAGGATTGCTTGAGCACAGGAGTTTGAGGTTGCTGTGAGCTAGGCTGACGCCACGGCACTATAGCCTGGGCAAAAGAGTGAGACTCTGTCTCAAAAAAAAAAAAAGATGTCATCTTAAACCTCCAGCCCTAGCAGATATTATGGAACAGAGATCAGCTCTCCTCTATGTGCCCTGTCCAAATTCCTGATCAACACATTTCTAAAAAATAATTCAATGGTTTTTGTTTTAAAATCTGAGTTTGGATTAGTCTGGCATCAATAGACAAACAAAATATATATAGTATTTAAAGATATAATAGTCAATTAAGAAATATTAAAATTTAGAAAATTGAGAATGTTTGCTGTTGAGAAGAGAGGTTAGCAGTGTGGGTGAGATACAAAGACTGTGATTTTTTAATTTTATGTTCTGTACACTTTGACTTTTTCCATGTCAATGAATTATTTATTTAATTAAAGTGTGTTTTATTGTCATTAAAAAAATAAAATATTTAAATTTACCTATATTTGTTCAGAAATAAACCTATTATAAAGTGAAGATAATCAACAAAGGTAGATCCAAGGTATAAATATACATTTCCTCCACTCAAAATGTTGCAAAATGACAAGTGGTAGGAAGCAGAATGCTAAGCAGACAAGCCTCATCTTCTGATATATTCTTATAAACCTCTCAATGTAGTCTACTGAAATGAAAATTATCACCAGGAAAATAAATTTTACCTTAAAAAGGCAGAAAATGTACAGGTAATAGTAACATACAGGGCATACCAGAATTATTTCTTATTACAGCATAACCTAATCAAACCTGACCTACAAATACTTATCCTGTTTAAAAAAATAAATTATAAGCATAAAGAGATATAAAAACTTTTTTAGCACTATGTATAATATCAGAAAAAAAAATAATGACCTGAATATTCTTCAACAGGATAATAGCAAAATCAAATATGATATATAAGTATCTAAAAAATATGTAACTTTTAAGTGACAGATTAAAAAATATGATGAGATTTAGGATATAGTATACATGTGTGAAGTTACATGTAAAATTAAAAATACATAAAAGAAAACAAAAATAAAAATTGTTATATGTACCCAGGCATATATATTCACAACCAGAAAGCAAAGTTTGTAAGAAATGGAATTTCAGGAAGAAATAAAAGGAACATTTATCTCTATTACTGATTATTTTAACCTTGTACTCATATTGATCCAGTGTAATCAAAGTAAGAAAGTAGATGCATTAAGACATATTAAAAACTAGTGTTTTAAAATCAATCGATAAATACATAAAAAATTATAAAGGCTTGTGTTATGTAGGTTTAAAAAGAGGGAAAATTGAAAAATATCTAATGGAAGTAGATCTAGAGTAATCAAAGGATTTTAAATCTGGAATAGAGAAATGACATTTACATTTAATGTATAGAATGAAAAATAAATACTTAGGAATACTTAAAAAATTATAGTCTATATTGAGTGGGATATAGTGTCTACAAGGAAGTTCAAAATTTGGGGTAATGCAGTAGAAGACACGATGATAAATTTATTCTGAATTGATCCAGGATTTTACATAATCAGGGCTCTTTTCATAAAATTAATCTCCCAATGCTGTTGAAGGTAGATTGAAATAAAGAAATATAAGAGCTAAAAGACATATTATGGGTTAGATTTGGTTTAGGTGAGAGTTAAAGAGATTTGAAGCACAGGTGTGTCTATGAAATGTACTTTATCCAAACAACATTGAAAATACAAAATTTCTTTGATCTAGAGTTAGAAAAGTTGCTAAGATTCATACAGGAAAAAAACACTGTTTTATACTAATTATAATTTAAATTTGAAAAATATGTTAATGTTCCTGGAAAAGGCTACATTAATTTTTATTTTTATCATGATGACAAAAATCTTACCAATGATTTATAATAGTAATATGATGTGCATATATGAAGCCTTAGGAGTATTATAGAAAAAATCCTGTTTGGGTTATGGCAATGAGAGATGATGGCTACCACTATGTTTTATCTTCTAAACCAAAGGCAGTTTAATTACATGGTCTCAGCAGAATAAGGCTTTTCCTGAACCACTAACTGTATTCAAAATATCTTTGAATGGACTCATCAAATTATATTAAATTAAAGACTTAGATTTGACCTAAGTATCTCCTCCACTAGTATTTAAAATTAAATAGAAGGCATTGTGCGAAACTATTCCTTTGATTCAACCTGTCAGCTTTACATTATGAAATGGATCACATATGCAATACCATCTCACTGCACATTTTTTTCTTAGGTATTCATTCACATTCAGTTGTTCTCTTATCTGTCTCTTTCCAATAACTTCTACAGAAGTGTCCCATTCTTCGAATTCTTTGCTGGTAAAAAATAAGACATAATAATATCCTATTGTACATTTCAAATGTATTCCCAGTACACTTGTTATATGAATTCATATTCAGACCTTTGTATTTTCAAACAGGACAGGAAAAAATGCTTTAGTAAAATAATATACTTCACATAACTCTGTCCAGCTAAATGATATTGTTACAAATGTACTCTACAGTTAAAATCTGGTTTTATATTTCTTCATAGCATTTTGATAACAGTATTAACTTATTTGCATGTACTTCCAATATTATGGAGAGGGTGTATGGGTAATAGAGACTATTTGGTCACACAAAAGCATAAAAGAAAGGAAGTAACATGACATTTTGTGGGTTTAAGCAGTGAGTTTTCAACAATGTTTCTCACTGCTGTGAGGATGGTGACAGAGAATTAATTAGAGTGAGTGTCTTATAGGTTTAGATTTGTAAACATCTATGGGCCTCCTCACACTTTTTGCCATGAACCTTTCTACACAGCAATTCACTCAGGCAATTAAAAAGTGACCTACATTAAAAAAATACAATGGTGACAAATCAATCATCAAACTAACCTTTCCTGTCATTCAATAAGTAGAAACTAGAAAGCTTAAAAGGTATCTACTTAGAAGTAGAAGATGATTTTTATGAATTCTTATTTTATGTAAGTATATTAATACTTCAATTTCAACTCTAAAAGAAATGCTTTAGTTCTCTGGCTTCTTTTCTTTGTTGTTCTTTATGTTATTTTTGATTGGGATAATCCTTGGAAACTAGAGTGAATTTCTGAATGAATTACTGTGACTTCTTTATTCAGTTTGGTCATAAATGATATCATCTGATCACTAAAATTTCCTAGTAAAAATGACACATCACTTTTCCTTTGTGTGTTTTGGTTAAACGGATTAACAGTAAAAATTATGTAAAATTATTTTCTATAAAATGATTTTATGAGAAAGTTCTAACTATGCTTAAAGATATTATCAATATTTTCAGAAGAATACCAAGCCCCCAATTTTCTATGGTTCAAATCTTCAAAAGACAATTATTAATTATTTTCTAGTAATTTATTGACATTTATTTTCTAAAAGGATCGAGAAATTACTACTAAATTTGCCACTGAACAATGAGGCAGAGGCTTTCTATGGCATTAACAGGTTTAAGCAGTTAGGTGAAAATAAACACATATCACACTATTTTTTGCAAATAATTATTTAAATCTTTTTATTATATGCTAAATTTGAACATCTAAGAATTGAAAAGGAATTAAACAAAAGAGAAGTGATGTCACTAAATAGACAGATAAGAAGCAAACTGGCTTCAGTCTCTCACACAGAAAACTGAAAACAAATATCTAGTGCCAAGATTACCATTCGCAATAGTCCATAGCTCAAACCTGAGGATGATATGATCCCCGGGGCCACAAAGAAGTGAAAAACTCTGAGCAGACTGTAAAAGAAATGGACCTCTCTATCCACAGTATCCCTTTCCCAATATGTCAGGCACCACACATGGAAAATTTACCACAGATTCTTGGTTTCTACTCTGGGAACAGTAAGATTAAGGCAGACAGTTAGCTTTCCTGCCATTTTGGGTTCCCTTCCAGGCAAACCACTCTTGTCTCTACCCATGGGAAACACCACAAGTGCCTGCAGGGAGAAAAATTACTGAGAGCAGCTAGAGACAAAGAGGGGAGGTGAAACTAGCAATCTAGTTTCTATTCAAAATAGAAGTTGTGAAAGTAGTCAGCTTGTCTTGTTTCAGATCTTAGAGTAAAGACTTTCAGTTATCCTCATTCAGTATTAAGTATCACAAGAATGGAAAAACAAGCACCACATGAACTAACCATCAAATTGCTATTAACTGATTAACACTTAAATGCTTATATAGTTATAACATTCGTTGGGTGTCAGGCAGATGGGTGACAAGGGGGAGAAGGGGATGGGTATATACACACCTAATGGGTGTGGTGAGCACCTTCTGGGGGATGGACAGGCTTAAGCTCTGACGCTGGTGGGGCAGAGGCAATATATGTAACCTAAACATTTGTACCCCTGTAATATGCTGAAATAAAATAAAAAAATTAAAAAAAAAAGCACTGGATGCCCTAGCCAGAACAATTATTCAAGACATAGTTATGAAGGCCACCAAGACTGGAAAGAAAAAAGTCAGATTATCCTTGTTCACAGATGACACAACTTTATATTTAGAAAAATCTAGACTTTTCCTCTAAACTCTTAGTACTGATGAATTCAAGGAAGATTCAGGACACAAAATCAGCATTTAAAAATCAGTAACATTAAATAAAAAAAAAAAATCAATAACCTTGGCCAGGCATAGTGGCTCATGCCTGTAATCTTAGCACTCGTACCTTAGCACTCTATATTAAAATAGTTATTATCAAAAAAGACAAAAGATAATGGATGCTGGTCAGGATAAGAAAAAAGGAGAATTCTTTGTACTTTGTTGGTAGGAATGTAAATTAGTTTGGCCACTACAGAAAATAGAACGATGGTGCCTCAAAAAACTATGAATAGAGTGACCACTGCTGGGTATACATATATGAAGAAAGAAAAATCAGTATATGGATGGGATATCTTCATTCCCATGTTTATTGCAGTGCTATTCACAATAGCCAAGATATATAATCATCCTAAATGTCCATCAACAGATAAATAGAGAAAGAAAATGTACATAAACACAATGGAATATTACAATATATAATATAAAATAAATAATATAAAATTTATAATGTAAAGATGTATAAAATTTTTAGACTTCGACATAAAAATATATAATATAAAAATAAAATTCTGTCATTTGCAGCAACATGGATGGAACTGGAGGTCATTATGTTAAAGAAATAAAACAGACACAGAAAGACAAATACCACGTGTTGGCATTCATATCTGGGAACTAAAAAAGTGTATCTCATGAAGGTGGAGTGCTCATTGGTGGTTACCAGAGGCTGAACAGAGTAGGGAGAGGAGCATTAATGAGAGGTTGGTTAACGAGTATGAAAATACAGTTAGATAGAAGGAATAAGATCTAGTGTTCAATAGTACAGTTGGATAACTATAGTTAACAGTAATTTATAATGTAGTTCAAAATAGCTAGAAAAGAAGAATTAGAATGTCTCCAAAATAAAGAAAAGATAAATGTCTGAGGTGATAGATATCCTGATTACACTGATTTGAACATTGTATGCTTATATGAAAATATCACATGTACCTCAAAAATCTGTGCAGCTATCATGTATCAACAGTGAATAGATTTATTAAAGTATTTTGTTTTCTGAAAACTAGGCAAAGATCAAGAAGTACAATATGATGCCTAACCTAACAATATTTTTTAAAGGACTAAATACTATAACCAGCTTTCATAACTAACACACTTACTGTCTTATTTTTATGGGCTATTATTAATAGTTTAGATATAGTAGCCATGATTCTTGAATTCTTATCAAGACTAAGGTATTAGGGAGACAGATAAAGATTAAGATTGGCTAATGTTTCAAAAATTGTTTCCTTACTTGCTATTCTCCATACACATTTATGGTTATGACTAAAAACTTCATACTAAACATATTTCTAAAAAACTAGGATGCAAATTTCTATCCTAGAAAACTTGTGTGTTTGCATGTCTCTATGTAAGGAAAAATTTGATGTTGGTTGATCCTAGTATTTTATTATGTTTTATTATTTTGCATAATTTCATCCCAATTTAGTGGTGTAGAGCTTAAATACAATATAATTGCAACAATAAACTAATTGACACTATGTCTCAGTCCTTTTTATATAGAATGATATCTGGAGTGGCTCCACAATTGGAATAGGTCTTATGTCAATTGCAGTGAAATGAGTATTTTGGATATAATGGTTTTCTGTTTTGGTTTCTTTTTTCTTTTTCTTTTCTCATCTTATCTTCCTTTTCCTTTTCTTCCTCTTTCTTTTAACAAGCAGTCTTTTAGGAACTTTCAAGCAGCCTTTCTCAAAACACAGGAGAAAACTGGCTGTTGTATTGGCAACTTTGTCTACAGTGTCAAAATCGTAACATAAATTCAAGCTTAATCTGATATCCAGTCTTCCAAAAACATTCAGAAATATGCGAACTTACTTGAAGTTAACACAATTAAAAACAGCAATGCTTAACTCTTCAATTATATGGTTGACATACATTTAAGCCTAGTTAACAAACATAGCTTTCCATGTTTATTTTCTTTATAATTGAACATTATTCAAATTCTCTGCATATTATTTGCTGGTAAACTTTTACATTTGACACGTCACAGTCAAATTCAGTACTGGAAGTCTAGAATTTTGTGAATTTATTTTGACATTCAATGAAAGTTGATTTTTCTCCACAGCCAATCATCACAGTAAAATAAAATAATCTCTGTCTTATATTAAAGGGAATGGAGATGTAAACTAAACTCATTCCTAGTCAAAGATAATGTCTAGTTGTCTTCATTTATCATTTGAGTCCCTATATTTCTTATCCATTTTTCAAAAATCAAGGTTTATGTATAAGTTCAAAATAGCAATGATAGCACCGCATGTCCATACATATATGCGCTAACAGACTCAACTTCTCCCACAGAACATATACCTAAGCAGAGAGTCTTCCTTCCCTTCTTATAAGAAAATAATGTAGAAAAACCAAAATGTACAGTGAAAGATAATAGAATTTCAGTGTTTTTTAGAGAAACAGAGTCTCTCTCTTCTCCTCATTCTTTCTACATCAGCATCAGCATGTTTGTAATATGTATGAGCTAGGCACCTAGTTACATGATTTACATATACAGCTGGGAAAGATTTCTCTCACCACCATTTATTTCTCCTGGATACTGGCACTTACCCATACTAAGGAAATTGAAGTGATGCTTTCCATCATAACTCAACGAATGTGGTACTCTATTAGCATAAATCACAGCAGAAATTTTATTAGGAGACTAATATCAGTACAAAATGATCAGATTATTATTTGAATGCTTCCCCCTAAGGCTAGACTTCCTGAAGTCTTCCTTTCCATTCTTACTAAGGTCCAAAGGACACTTCCTCTTGAGCTGTAGAACAGCCCTTACCCACCCTGTGATGGATTTAAACCCAAATTTGGATGGTAAGTCATGATGAGGAGAAAAGGGAGGCATGTCTTGTCAGTTGGGGCCTATAAGTAGATGATAAAGTAGAGGAGAGGAAAAAGGGATAATGTAAGGAAGAGTGTCTAGGGGCAGTGGCTGCTACTTCCAGTTGTGGAAAGTGGCCAGTAAGTACAATCAAAGAGCCAAAGACTGAAGTCCTGCAACTATAGACAAAGTTAGAGGAGCACAGTGAATTAGTTAGAAAGTAAGTCTCCAAATTTTAACACGTGTTAAATATTTATGGCATAGAGTAAAACATAAACCTAAAGACAAGGAGATTGGAAACTTGAATAAGTTAATTAGCTAAGCAAAAGATCATCTGGAGAGCAGAAAAAAGGAATACAAAAATCTCATTTAATTCATAGTAACAAGCTATAAATTAGGGATTATCATCATTCTTATTATTCAAATTAGAAAACTGATTCTTAGAAAGTTTCATGACTTTGCCTAAGGACCATAGCTAATAAATGTTAGAGGTCTGATCTGAAATCAAAAGTTTTTTAACAGCAAAGGCCGAACTTTTAATCACTAAGATGCTTTTCCTTTAAGGTTCAGATCATGAGATCTGTATGATTACAGTAAGCATAGAATCAATTTAAGTCACTGATCCTATTGTCCTCATGGTGTTTGGTGGAACATGGCAAAGAATATCTAGCTTAGAAATACAATCTAAAATTTGGTGATTATTTTATGGTCATGTAAATTTTGCAAATTCTAACTGGATTTTTTGTTTGTTTACTGTGAATATAATCCCACATTTATACTTTTTTCTGTACAAATGTATGTAAGTCATTTTATTAAAAGGCTTATATTTACATTTCTATTTGGCTGATATCAAACATAATTATATCTATTTGATGTCAAAGATTTTCAAAATATTAGAAATAATAGAGATATGTAGGTTAAAATCTCATCTCCATTGTTATTATTCTTACTAGGCTCCCTTCCTGTGTTCCTTCCTGCCTTCCTTCCTTCTCTCTTCTCTTCCTCCTCCCTCTCTCCTTCCCTCAGCCCTCCCTCCCCTTCTCTTTCTTTATTATTTCTTCTTTTTCCTTATGGCCCAAGATAAAGGATTCAGAAAGTGCTTCTCTATTCTGAAACATTCTTGTTTTAAGTGAGTGTCTGTGCTTCTTATGTCTAAGTATCTGCATGCATTTTCTTTTTTATAGTCTGCATATTAAATGACTTCTCAAAAATTAAAGTAAGTACTTGAAGTAAAGCAATTATTTTCCTTCATCACGGAGAAAAGAAAGAGGCGTACAAATAACTTTTTTCTCTATTTTCTGGGAGCCTGCCACAGATGAAGTTTACACTAATTAGAAATCGTCTGGAGGCACATGAGCAGATTGAGCCTTCGGCTGCAAGTGCTTCCTGACAGGTGGTTCACCACAAAGCAACATTACAATTACCTAACACACTGTTTGATTTGTGTAAACCTCATTACTACCCACATTATTTAATGAACTATGAGCATTCCTTCACCTCCCTGCAGATTGCAATGATCCATTTCCATTTCAATTCAGGAATGAAGATTGTATGGTTTAAACCCATTTGTTTTTTAAAAACAAATATTGCTGCGAATTCAACTTCTGAATTTGAATAGAAGTTTTAAAATAACTACATAAGACCAGTCATTGAAACATGTAGGCTAAAATTTGATCATAATATTAGTACTATTATTAAGATTTAACTTTTTATTTTATATTTCCCCATTAATAAAAAAGAAAAACTGATTTTTTCCAGTGTGTGAGACTATGTATTAATATGTTCAGTGTGTGTTTCCATGTGTAGTGAGGTGGAAAATTGAAGCAATTATCCAGGTAATTCAAGCCTCAAATCACAAAATTGCCTCAATTCTTAAGTTTTTTTTGTATGTGTCTGCATAGTGTGAAATTCCATTTAAAAAAAAAGCCAAACTATTGCATTTTTGCATCTTCTTTTTTAAAAATTCTACACTTTTTAATATCTACCTTACCCTAAAACTTCATGTTTTAATATTCATGCATTTTCTATTATGAAAATAGAAATAATTTTTCACAATTACCCAGAGAAGAGATTCTGACTAACAGATCCTGATAAAAATAGATATACTATTATGTAATTTATGCTATTAAAATTGGTTTTCTAGGTGGCCTAGTATGTACCTAGCATTGTGTTAGATCTGTGGAGGACATAAAGGATATCCAAGGAAATTTCTGTTTTGAAAGAATATTTAAATATACACAGAAGACAAAACTGTGAGTAGAAACAAACATGTGCTAAGTGATAAATAATTGTCTATGTGTTTATTGGTTACTGAAAGGAGAGAAATGAGGCATTTTCTAGTACAGATTCAGTTGTCACTTAAGTGACTGACTTGCTCATCTTCAGTGTTAGTCCTGTGAGTTATTTAGCTGATGGTTGACTATTTCTATACTCTTACTTTTCTATAATAAAACAGATTCATGATTTTTTTGTTGCCTGGAGCTTAAGTTCAATATTCTTAAGTTGAATGAAATTTGACCACAGCATATTTTTCAGAATTTATCACTAATTATTAACTTTCAAAAGCTTTCATTCCAATCAAGTTGTTTATTTAAAATCTTCCAGACCCACCCCCTACTCAAGCACTTCCCTCCTAAAGGCACACTCCATTTTTTCTTTTCCAGTGCTCACTCATCAAAGGTCATTCAGTAAAGAAATGACTAAGCTCAATTCTACCTGACTTCAAAGCTTTACTTTTTCACACTCTCTCTTGGTTCTTCCAGATCCGTCAAAAATACCCTTTAGCAGCCTTGATGACCTAGCCATGCTTCATTTATCAATTACCTCCCAAATCTGCTACTTAATAACTCAAAGGTTTCTCATTTGAGATACAATTCCAATCTCAGTTGGTAGAAGTATCTGCTCAATGTAGACACTTAGAAACTTAGTCAAATGAGGGCTTCTTCCTGAGATATGTTTCCATTATTACAATCACTCTGTAACATATTAAGGATAAGTGAGATGTTTTTCTTACTTCTTTAATTAAGTGATGGAGTTTAGTTCTTTTCTTTAAATTTGGTTGGCTTTAGTGACTTGCTTGATAAATACAATAGGGCAAAAGTGACCATGTGTGAGTTCCAAGTTTAGGTTACAAAGTACTCTGAAGCTTGATGTCTTAGAGTCCTCCCTCGGGGACCTCTGATTACCACCTAAGAAGCACAGCTATCTTGACACTGTGTGCTGCAGAGGTGATCAAGAGGAGGTTTAAGCAATAGCCCCTAGCATATCTGAGCCTTTCAGTGATTGCTATAATGAACCAGATGTGTAAATGAAGTCATTTTGCACACTCTGACCAGACATACTGCTAGCTGAAAATGACTAAAATATCTTGCTCACGTCTACGTAGAGCAGAAGAATCTCCCACCTGATCACTGTTTGAATTCCTGATCTACAAATTGGGAGACATTAATATAATAAAAGCTTTTAAGCTGCTACATTTGGGGGTGGTTTATTACATAGAAATACATAAGCATACATAAGGAAAACCCTGACATAAAAGGATTTTTTACAACACATATTTTTAGTGAATCTAGCAGTCTACAAAATAATATTTATGTTTTAAATCCAATAAAATGACTTATTCATTTATACAACATAGTCAATACATACACATTATTATTGTAAGGCTCAATGTTACATGTTGAATATACAGTAACTGGAAAAACTGACTCAGTTAATACCCTGGTGATCTTAAAATTTTAATCAGGGTGGCTCATATAAATCACAGAGTCATATGAATACACAGCAAAATGTATTTTGAGAAAAAATTTTGGTGGCTATGAAAATATTTATAAAATGGACCTAGTGTACATAGTCGGAGGAGATTAGAGAAAGCTTCTATAAGGAAGTGGCTTTTAAAGTACAGCACTGAGGAAATGATTCAATAGGATAAAGCTGGATTTAAAACGTAGACAAATGCAGATTATAATTAGAAGTATAGTTACCAAAAAATAGGGTAGCTTAATGGAACAAAGATTCATAGTTTTTATAATATGAATCATTGTTCATATTATAAAGATTATAATATGGACATAGGATTATGGAGACACCTTGAGTGTCATTCAGTTTTGCTCTGATAGGTCATAGTATGCTACCATAGAATTTTCCAGCTAGGCTCACACAGGGAAGCCGAGTTGATGTTAATCATGGGCAGAGAGGGAAATCTTGTATTTTGACAGAGGGAAGTAAAAAGAAAAACATGACAGGTCTTTAAGATGCCTGAAAATAATTTAGACATTGATAATGGACAGTTATACTAGGGATTTGATCAGAGAGCTGACACGATTAGCTTAGCACTTTGCAGTGATGACTGAACTCAAAGTGGTGAAAAATTTGGAGAGGAAAAGACTACAATCAAGAAGTTACTGTTCCAGAAATGGAAGTGAGTAATCAAAACTCCAGAGTATGGTGAATAGTGTTATTTTGAGGGATTTTAGAGGATTGATAAATCAAGGATTTTCATTTGATTTGACCTAGGGTTTAAGGGAGAAGGAAGAGAGCACATGAAGTAAAAGTAAAAAGCAGCAAACTTGTCATCAAAGGGGGAGAGATTGGAATTTGGTATTGTCGATATCAATTTTTAATGACAGTGGAGTTTAAAACATAACCTATGTAGGCAGTTGGTTGCAGTGCTGTCGTGCTAAAATAAAGGTCATTTAAGTTTAGAAGGGTAAAAGAACTAAGAAGTTAAGATCTATAAGATTAATCAAAGTGGATGTTGAAGTCACTAAAGTGGATAGAAAGATGTACTAGGTAGAATGACATTAAGAAATCTTAGAGAGTATAAAGCTTATATTAATAATATCTGATGAAAGTGATGTAATGGAGATGGGGGAATGCATGAATTATTGATTAGTTGGAAGACATCAGACATCGTATTTATCATGTTAATTCCATTTGTAGTTATTCACATTTTATTTCTTTTAATTGTATTTTACACATATATGCTGCCACATTTTTTTGATATTGATATAAAGATATTGATATAAAGAAAAAAGTACCACCTATAAAAGTAAATCACAAGAGCATGAGACAGTCATTCTTTTGGAAAGCAGGATTAGCTTTGGCAGCAATATATTTACCTAAATAGTAAAGATTAACTTATATAAATACAACAAACTCTTCTGTGAAACAGAATTCGGTGTAACTGCAAAGGAAAGTATAAGGCTGTTGTGTTTTACTTGTAGGAAGTAAATGGGTGGAAACGAGCACTGACAAAATGTTCCTTCCTGTGCTTGTAAGAGATTTTTACTAAAGAATTCAGAAAATGCCAGTTTTAATTAAAAGCTGCTACATTCAAGAATCTTGGACTTTAAAAATGACAAATAAACACAAAGGAGGATATATAGGGCCATCTTAATAATATTTAGTATCAGTCCTAACTCATGAGTGCATATCAGGGGAAAATAAATTATTGTAAAGTTATTTTATCTTTGTTTAGAATTCAAATAAAAATTGCACCTTTATAGAAAAGAAATATTTTTTTTCCAGAAAAAGCATTTCTGAAAATAAAAGATCTGAAGTCTTACCATTTTTTGCTTTCCTGATCTTGTGCAAATCTTATTCAGATACACAACCTAGGAAAAAATATCCTTAAATATATAAAAGACTAAGGAAAGAGTGACATCTACAGCAGCAATAGCACAAACATTCACAAATGATATCCATCATAAACCAAATACATCCATTTCATCTTCAGCTTGGAGAGCAGGAGCCCAGCTGCCGCTTCTGTGCGTGTATGCTATCTAAACGATGAGAGGTGAATCATTCAAATCCTCTTTGCTGTAATGAGAATAGAGAAACCTGCTGTAGCTAGCTCAGAAAAAAAAAATTGTCTGTCTCATATTTGAGTGAGGTATAAAATGTAGATTGTGTAAAATTGTTTCCTTTGTGAGGACATGTAGAAAGCTTCTGTATGTAGAAAATGATTTTGGAGTATTGTGTCTCAAAACAAATCAGAACTGTGGGCCCATATATATTTCTTCTCCAACCCACTTTTAAAAAAAAAATCTGGGCAGAAAAAATAAATCAGAAGAGAAATAGATAGAAATGTTATTTGAAGTCATATTTCCCCTGGCAAGTAGGTCTTTATGTCATATTCTGTACATGACTTATTAAGTTCCACCTCTGTGTCTTACACATGTCATTACCTCCTATCTGACTGTTGAATATCTATCTGCTTTTTCCCCCCAATCAGATTATTTCCCCATTACCTTCAAGAGCTAGGTTCACAGTCACCTTTTTCAAAAATACATCTCTACTTTCATTGTTGGATCTACATTAGGGTCTGACTCATATTAGCAGTTAGTAATTAGTGATTGTTGAAGTTATGCTGAACCGGTTGAGAGAAGCAGTTTGTATAAAGGATAATTAGATCAGGCCAGACATGGAACACTTCATAAACTAGAGGAATTCAAAATCAGAAGGGCAGAGTTCAAAGACAGGAAATATATAATAATAAGACTCTACGAAGTCTCTGGTCCCCTGAGTCAGAGCTGGCAAAACTACCCTGGCCAACTTTGTGAAAGGTACATAAAATTGACAGACCTCAGTTTAGACTAAGAAATTCTATTATCTACATTCAGCCAATACTTCCCAAACATTACCCTTTGGTTTATAAATAAGCTTTCACTGGTTTGTTAGAGAAAACTTGTGGTTAATTCTTTCTATGAAAAAATTTGTTCAATTTAACAGATAATCCTGTGTTTGGAGATTATGTCCTTTCAACATTTTTGGTTATAATAAATGATAATTGGGATATATTTTGTTCATTGTCTTCATTTTGCAAATTAAATATCAGAAATCACATGCTTGTTACTAATTTATCCTCCAATCTGTAAAAATCAAAGGACTTTATTGTCACTTATTTGCCCTCTAGATAAAATTCTTTTTTTGATAAGGGGATATTATAGAGTTTTATAACTATGAAAAATCTCAATTACTTAAAAAATTTTAAATCTTGTTTATTTTTTTCAACAAATATTATAAACCCTTACTATATACCAGCACTATGCTAGGCACCTAATATATATGTGAAAATGTCAGACAAATTCCTTTTTTAAATAAAGGTTAAATTCTACTTCAAAGACACAGACAATAAAAAAATAATTTAATCAATCATTTTAGAAATATGTAACTCACACATAAAAGCATACAATACATGATATGCATAAAATTTGGATACCGTACATTTATATGATAGCTACTGTATAGGTATTTATATTTGAATGATCACGGAAAGCCTCTTTGAGATAGTAACATCTAAGCTAAGGTCTAAATTACAGGTAGAAGCCACCTTTAACAAAAGCCTCTTTCAGGAAAATGCAAGAGATGCTGGCAAAACACCCATTGGCATATTCTAAGTAGGATGACTGGTGCCCTCTGGAGTTGTGCAGTGCACCAGGGCTGTTCAAAAACCGAAAGAAGGCTGATTTTTTGAAAAATATTGGGCAAGACTAAGAAAAAAGAGTAGGTTATGGTCAGAGAGAGCGAAGATTGTGCTCAGATTTGTTAGGGTATAGATTTGGATTTATGTTAAATACAATGAAAAACCACTGGAGGAATGTTTCAATCAGAAAAAGTATGAAATCGTATTTACATTCTCAAAAATCACTCTGGTTTATTGAAAATAGATTATAAAGAAAAAGAACTGGATAAATGTAGACAGGCTAAGATCTGTTGCATTAGTCTGTAAGGGATGGTTTGGACAAAGGTAGTGATGGGTAATGAAGAGACATGGATGTCCACAGGGCATATATTTTTTTAATTTTAATTTTAAATTTTAGAATGTTACTATGGTACAAGTGCTTAGGTTACATATATTGCCTTTGCATCACCCAAGTCAGAGCTACAAGCATGCCCATCACCAGACAGTGTGCACCACACCCATTAGGTGTGTATATACCCATCCCCTTCTCCCCTCTCCCACCTGCCCAACACCTAGTGAATGTTACTACCATATGTGCATGTATGTGTTGATCAATTAGTACCAATTTAATGATGAGTACATGTGGTGCTTCTTTTTTCATTCCTGTGATACTTCACTTAGTAGAATGTGCTCCAGCTCCATCCAGGATAATACAAGAAGTGCTATTAACAGTTCACCATTTTTTTTTTTTATAGTTGAGTAGTACTCTATGGTATATATATATATATATATACCACATTTTGTTAATCCACTCATGTATTGATGGGCATTTGGGTTGTTTCCACATCTTTGCAGTTGTGAATTGTGCTGCTATAAACATTCAAGTGCAAGTGTCCTTTTTATAGAATGTCTTTTTTTTTTTCCTTTGAGTAAATACCCAGTAGTGGGATTGCTGGGTCAAGTGGTAGTTCTACTTTAGTTTTTGAGGTATCTCCATACTATTTTCCATAAAGATTGTACTAACTTGCAGTTCCACTAGGACTGTATGAGTTTTCCTGTCTCTCTGTATCCACACCAAAATTTGTTGTTTGGGGACTCTTTGATAAAAGACATTCTCACTGGAGTTAAGTGATATCTCATTGCGGTTTTGATTTGCATTTCCCTGATGATCAGAAATGTTGAGCATTTTTTCATATGTTTGTTGGCCATTGGTCTATCTTCTTTTGAAAAGTTTCTGTTCATATCTTTTGCTCACTTTTTAATAGGGCTGTTTGATTTTTTCTTGTTGATTTTCCTGAGTTCTATATATAGTCTAGTTATCAACCCTTTATTGGACGTGTAGCATGAGAATATTTTCTTCTATTCTGTAGGTTGTCTATTTGCTCTCATGATAGTTTTCTTGGTTGTGCAGAAGCTTTTTAATTTGATCACGTCCCATTATTTATTTTTGTTGCTCTGATTGCTTTTCGGATTATCTTCATACATTTTTTGTGTAGGCCAATGTCTATAAGGTTTTTTCCAACATTTTCTTCTAGAATTCTTATAGCTTCGTGCTTAGGTTTAAGTCTGTTAATCACTATGAGTTGATTTTTGTGAGAGGTGAGAGGTGTACACCCTGTTTTAGTATTTTACATGTGGCTATCCAATTATCCCAGCATCATTTATTGAATAGAGATTCATTTCCCCAGTATATGTTTTTGTCTGCTTTGTCAAAGGTCAGATTGCTATATGAGGATGGTTTTATATCTGGTTTCTCAGTTCTTTTCCATTGGTCTATGTCTCTGTTCTTGTGCCAGTACCATGGTGTTTTGGTTATCATAGCCTTGTGATATAGTGTGAAGTCTGGTAAATTGATGCCTCCCAATTTTACTTTTTGCTTAAGTTTGCTTTTGCTACATGGGGTTTTCTCCAGTTCCATATGAAGTATAGAATTATTTTTTCTAGATCTG